>OMLF01005327.1:1649-23103 GCA_900302615.1 Holocentrus rufus | reverse complement strand
CAGTAATCACATCAAACGTGCCTTTTCATGCACACTTGCAACAATCACGTGACCTCTCGTGACACGTGACATAACGTTAGCTTGAGGGAACTCGTGGGAGACAACAAAACGACAAAATGGCAGAACGGTTTACAACTTTTGAGGAGTGGCGATGTTCACATTACTTTGAATTTGTTGCGCGAAAAGACAAGAATTGGACGACAACATATAAACTGTGCCCAGGCCAGAAACTTCTACCCAATGCTGTGAAAACAACATCAACATCATTTTGGGGGAGTAACCCAAAAGTAATGTAACGAGTGAAGTAATTGATTACTTTCTGAGTAACGACCCCAACAAAAGCTTGATTGGGTTTGATAATACATTCATTTTGTGTTTCCTCTATGGATTATGTATGGAGCTCTGTTCTGTTGTAATAAGACTGAGGTGAAAATTGACATGAAGATATCAAAATTGCTCTTATCTAGTTTTTATCAATCTTGCAGATGCGATAACGAACCCTGTGGCGACCCCATGCTGCTGCAGACTAATTGGCTGCAGGATTTGTGTGCAGCAGTGGGTGCTCAATGAACCAAGCTGCCCAAAATGCAGAAATGGCACATTGAAAGACAGCCTCTTTGAAATGACAGGGATGGAGGAGGTCATCTGTGTATGAAAGGACACACTTAGGGATCTTACTTTTTGTTCCTTAGTTCAAAGCAGTGTTCATAAACTACATAACAAACCTTTTATTTTTGTGAATTTAATTAATTTGTATTTTTTCCCGCTCTGTTTATTTCTTCTTCTCTTTAATAAAATCTGTCGAGCAGTTTTGGTGATCTCTTTGAGGGTTTCACTGTGCAGCAATGTTTGTTAAATGGCTGAATTCTAAATAAAATGAGTCACTTGCTTTACAGATTGTGTTTATGGAGTAATGTACTATAATGTGCCGTGAGGAAACCTTAACATGCTGTATATAAATCAGATGCACGACTGGGCTTTTTAAGGCTGATTTCATTACTAAGGCAGAGTAGCCACAGTGCTCTCAAAGGGCAAAAATATTCAAATGCTTCCAATGGTGACTGACAGCGCTGCTTTTTCTAAAACTGACAATATATAGAGTACAAGAACATGAAAGGGAAGAACTAAAATACTAAAAGAATGTGGTTACAGCAGCCACACTGCAAATCGTTTCTTACTACAGTCCCCCGATCTCTCTGGCTGTGGTTATTTATCAAAGATGTTCCACACTTCAAGCCTGTTGGGGCCACTGCCAAGCTGTGAGAGGTCAATAGCACAAGTCTGGAGAGCAGAGGGGTTAGGGTCTTTGGTGTCTTCCTCTTTAAGCTCTCTGAAGCAACATGTTTATGTGACCTAACCTTAATACTGTGTATGATATTATATATTAAAAAACAATTTCATTTTATACTCGAAAGCACTGTCAGTGTCACAGAGATGTGGCTTACCATATATCATGAGTTAAAAAAAGTGATTCATTTGCAGCTGACCAACAGGGGCCTTTTATCGTGCTGGAGGAAGGGGCGGTGTGCTGCTTTGACCTGCCAATCCAGTAGTTGAAGAGAGAGCGATGGTAGGTGACTGGGGTCAGACTTAATACTGTCATCCTTAAACTCTGCATAGACTCCAGGGCCGGCCCAAGGCATAAGCGAACTAAGCAGCTGCTTAGGGCTCCATCACCACTAGAGGGCCCCCAAGAGCAATTACTGTGTGAATGATCAATAATCAGTATTATTGGCAGTAATTGAGGGACCTAAAATCAAATGTTGCTTAGGGCCACATGGAGGCCATAAGCCCTGATAGACTCAGATCCCTCAGGTCTCAGGGGAAATCTGGAGAGGTGAGACACAGGGGGTCCTGGAGTGATTCCCAGAGAGATTGTGGGGAAAAAATTGAATCTACACATCCTACACTTGAATTGATAATTGATAATTTAATGATATTGTAATTTCGCTTATACTACTGGACTGATTCCAAAACATTTTGTTCCTATTAATCATTTAGACTCACAAAATAGGGCTCACGTTAAAAGAAAAAAAAAAAGGAGAAAAAAAAACGGAATTACCCTTTAATACAAGGGTAAGTCTAGTCTTAAATGCCTGAGTACTATCTTACTTTGATCTTTATAGAAAATCTGAATCTCAGCAGCTTTTGTTTGTTCTTCTTCTTTTTAATGCCTTTTTTAGATCCTGGATTTCCTGAATGGCAATGAAATGTATTGTATATTTAATGGAATGTAAGTTTGTGATTTCTTAAACACTGCCTGCCACAAAGTGTGAATAAATAGGCTCTTGCTGTTTCACCTTGTCTTTTTCCTCCAGCTTCAACTTTGCTTCAGCCAAAGCATTTACTGAAGTGTTCTCAGACTCTTGTTCCTGCTCATGTTCCTGCTCCACTTCACCCTCAGCCTGCTGAGTTTTCTCCTATCTTATGGGTTGTAACAAAGTTGCTGTGTGTGTTAAGAGAAGATAATTGTCATAGCGGTTGCTCATGGTTGTTTAAGTAAAGTGTTAACTTGAGGACATATGTGAGGTATTTTGTGAATCTTTATTTTCTGCACAGAACACTTTTTTTGTTGCAGTTTTGTGTTTGTTTTCTTTCTTTTTTTCTTTCTTTGGTGCTGAGTGGACAGGGAAGACCAGGAGAACCCCAACTTGTGCTTCAGCCACTGATAAACCCAATTTACTTGATTATATTGTGCGTATAGTTTTTGAAAATCCTTGTGTGTGTGCCTATGCCTAGTTTATATTCTTGAAAGTCGTGATGTCCTTCATGTCACACCAGGAGAAATAAAAATAAATAATCAAAAAATCAAAAAAATAATAAACTTAATGTATTGTCTTTTTATACCTCCTCCTCTTCTCAGGAACAGGAACAGCCCCAGGTAGCAGATGTCTTTTAGTGCCTTTTGACAATGATATGATTAATTTCACTTGAACAACACTAGGATTAATATGTATGATGAACCAATTCAGCCTAGATATTGAAGCAGATGCATTTTCAGTTCATTTTACTATACAGAAAACGTACAAAATCAATATATGTGTTAATGTATAGCACTGTAATTGCATTTGCTGCATCACCATTAAATTGTGTTGAAGCAAAGATCTGCTAGTTTTCAAAGTGATACTCACAGACCACATAAACTCAAATCTGACTTCCGGATAAGCCATTTTTCATCTGTAAAGCAAAATATCAAATTGAAGTTTATTTAATACATTCTATGTGCCCATATCTATTCTTAAAAACATACACCTCATCTCTATTAACTCAGGAACCAAGAGATGACCACTGTGTAGATACTGGTTATGCTTGTATGAATTTCAATTTCTCCATGCTTTATCATTGCATTTGTTAAAAAATACATTGTTGTGCCCACTAAGTAATTGGAGTTAAAATATATATGGAGGTGATAGCTGGTGACTTAAGTTTTAAGAAAGGGAAATAATATCAGGGTTTGAAAATAGGAAGTTAGTGTTGGCAATCATTAGTTAACTGTGATGACAGCTAATGATAGAAATCCAGAAATTACTGTTGTTATAGTGTTCTTTTTTTTTTTTTTTTTTTTTTTTGGATTGGTCACTCTTGCCAATCATTTATTAGGCTATGCAGCATTACAAATACTGTACAGGCTATTATTTAGTGAAACAGTGAAGTCTACATGCAGCCACCAGGTGGTCATAAGCTTCAAGTAAGCTGGCTATAAGCTAAAATAGGTGATCCTGTGATATTTCTATAAGTTTTAACGCTTTCTCACCCACTGGCATCTCAGGGAAAACCAAAGAAAGACAGCCTACACCCAACTCTGTTATTGCAGCTAAAAGCTGCACAAAGACGAGGCATTTGTTTTCCTTGCTTTCCCAAACATTCATGAATAATTTTCAGTGTGTATTGTAGATGCCAGAAGTCACACCACAACTTGTATTTACAAAATGAACAGCTGATCAACTCAATGAAAAAGTCAAATCATAACATCATTTACTTGAAATTTTTAATACAGTAAGGCACTGCAATTACATCTTATACACAAAGTTAGATCTGATTTTGCATTCTTGTGAGCTTTGGTGCAGCTCTCCCCAACAAGCTGACAAATTGCTTCCTACTCATGCTGAAGTAGAACCTGTCAATGTGAAGTCATACCTCCTGGACGAGCCTAAACTCTCCCAAATCCTGTCTTGCCCTGAGGATTTCATGTAGCCTACCCACACCCTTGTTTTCTTTTCTACTGTTCTTTGTCTCTTCCTCCTCAGCAGAACTAATCCCAGGGCTTTCCCCCTGTTTATGCGACAGGTACATTGTGCATCCAAGAGACAACTTCATAAAACAAAAAAACAACAACACTATTTTGGATACAAGATACATGCAAAAAGCAGGAAAAACCTACCTCCTCCATCCGTTTATTTTGGTTGCCCAGCAACAGACGCCAGATGGATTTGCGCATCTGCACCCTGCTCTCTGCACACTCTCTAGCAGAGAGTGCGCCACACACTGCATCCTATCTGAAAGCCCCTGAAGTGTTCTTTGCATAGACCATGTAAAGCCTCAACTGGGCTGTGTGGTTCTGTAGGCCTAGTTTATATAATTTATATCCCGTTCTCAGGTTAGGTTATTTATTTTCCACAACATCATAGTCCATCAAACCTCAGCACCACAGTTGAAGCTGTAGCCTATTGAGGAAACCCCAGCACTACAGTTCATAGGCCATAGTATGTTTTGATAGGCTAAATGATAAAGGGCGAAATAAGTAGGCTACTGACTGCCCCGCATGATTTGTGTTTATCTGAAAGCCTAATATGCTGCTTTATTTGATCAGTGGAATGTCTCACCATAAGATTCTTTACCGATAGACTTATGCGTAGTTGTAGGAGGCCGATGTGATTTTTTTTTTTAAATTAAACTTTAAACTTAAATTATGTAGAAATAGGTTTATTTCATTTTAAGTAACCAGAGTAAAATCTTAAACAGTATGAATCTATGTTGGCGTGTGCAAGACAAACATAATTATTTGGGGCTTTATACCAGCTGGGACATAAGCTTATATTTCATATAGAAAGGTAGGTTAGAAAAGAGGAGTTTACAGATATTGCAATAACAGTAATTTGTTTTAAGTTGACTGTCTTCATGTGCAAAATACACAGCTTATTTTAGACTGTGTGACTTATTATCAGTTATCTTGAAAAGATTGCTAATATGACCAGATTCAACTCACCTCCAGGCATTAAATATCCACCAGTAAGTTCTTTTACTGCAAATCTTATACTGACATGCACAGTTTTGGTATGAAATTTCCCTGTTGTGAGTTGGAGCCTGAGTTCTTGACGCAGACTGGCCTGGAATGTAGGGATAGGCTGGCCTTGATAAGCTGGACATGCTAACATACAACTTTGAATCATTATATCACTTTTGACACAACAAAATCCTTTGTTCTGGGTTTTGGGTGTGTGGAATGGAGTTAGAAACTGATCTAACAAGACAGCATTTTGTTGACACGGTGCTTTACATCTCACAGCCTAGACAAACACCCTCTAATCAATATTATTTTTGCTAAGCTATATTTCAAGTGTGATGTAGACTTAAATATTCTAGTTATGTAAACTCTGTTCAATCATTCATCTGTGCTTGAGATGGATCTGTTGAAATGGAAGACCTCATTAAGTACTGTATGAGATTCCTTCTGTAATCCTTTCTACTATAACTTCCTGTACCGAGGCTTAGGACTGTTTTGATCTCTCTGTTGGGTAACTAAAGCCATGGGAAAACTGCTTTGTCAATTCGCTCACCTAAAGATTAGAATTGCTGAGTGACTGGGGCTGACGTCTGATGCAGAGCATGAACATGAATGAAATCAACCAGGTAAGAGAAATAACATGATTTCATGATTTTAATCTTTTGAAGGTGTAAGTAGTGTATTGCATATGGACAAGTACAGAAATACTGTACATTTTTTATTTTTTTGCTCGTAAAAGATATGAAGTTAATATTGTCTCAAGCCAGTGGTATGTGATGCTTAAGTGTCAGATGTCTGCTCCCCAATGAATATGAAATGAACATAAATATAAATTATAGGAAATGATTTTTTTTTAACAGTGTTGCATTTGGGAATAGATCGTTTATGAATACAGTTTGAATCTGCATTCTGGTTTATGGAAGAAAAAAATAAGCCTGACCTTAGAGGTAGTTTTTGTATAAATATTTGCAGCAATTTGTTAGTTATAGTGGAAAATCACAGGACCCTGGAAAGGAGAAACTAGCTATTTTCAGTTGTTGGACTGAGATTTTTTTTTCCTTTGAAACTTTCCTTTGCTTTTTGCTTACTCTTCCCTACACACTACAAACTGATTTTATTTTTACCTCATTTGTATTATGTACGCATAGATTCTCTGATATTCTGTCAGTTTCCCTATATATAGCTTTATATTATTATTATTGTTATTATTATTACATTGATACATTGATAATCTGATACTTTTCCCTGTATGTAGCTGTTATATTTTTTATTTAATTTTTATTTTCCTATATAGCATTACGTTTTCTATTTGCACAGTTGTCAGAGTTATTGTAGTTTCATTTCACTGCTGTTGTACATGTACAATTATACATGTGACAGAACAATCTCTTGAATCTTGAATCTTAAGAGCTGGATTTAAATTCCAATGCATGCTACCTCATGCAACAAGAGGGGACATAATTTTTTTCATGTTTTGTATTTTGGGAGAATCTGCACACTTGTTGATTGGAGATACAGGCGAAGAAAACCCTGGGTCTAGGATTCAAATAGAGATAATCCACAGCAACACTCTTATTCATTGACATATCAATTGAACAGAACATTTTTATTTATCATTAACCCTCCATCACTTTCCACTGAGATTAGCCTCAACCAGCATGGGAGCTCTTAGTGATTAATTGAACTGTGCATTTGTTTTTTTTAATCATTATTGCACAGTTGTCTAATAAATAAGAAAGTCATTTATTCGTGGGTACATGTAGGTATAGGCAGAATGACAAATCGTGTTAAGAAACCCCAATGTGACAATGATCTATATCATATCATTCATAGGGCTTATTTCAGTGATATGATGGGAATAAAAAGGACTGCATTTGCTCTTGTGACTACATGATACAGATTGCAATATAGAAAAAAAAAGACCATTTAAAGGCTTTTACTGAGCCAGTCAAGTGCACTTTAAGTTATGTAATCTATTCAGAACAAAATCACAACATACCAATGGGATTTAGGCTCAGTAGACATGACTAAATGACGCAGCAACATGAAGTACTGCAGAATTAAGTCTTTCTTATCCGAAGGCTTTACTTTCCTTTAATTTGCAGGGCTTGCAGTCACATGTTAGAACTCAAAATAGTGTAGCATTGACCAGCAGATAAATCCCTCAGTAAGTAATGTGCACTGCATAGAATTATAGAACAACATGATGAAATTTCAAGCTAAACAAAAGCCTCATTAGGAAGTATGATGCTATGTGGATTTATTAATAAATAAATTTGATCCACTGCAAGTCATGGACTATTTTGCATTTATGCATATACTTTAATGTTTGCCTGTTAAATGGATAATTTTGGAATTCTATGGTTTAAAAAACATTTTTCCAATGTGGCCCTGTCACAAATGACAGACCATATCAGATAATGTAAAATACTGTAAAATGTTAAAAAAAAAAAAAATAAATAAAAATGAAAATGTGAATACCAATCTCTTTTGTGGATAACTTACTTCTTATGTACCATCTCATTGCCAAGCACAACATAACAATGTAATGTGCTAAAGCCTTGCTTCGTGGTAAATAGACAGTGCTTGACATAAACATCCAAGCCCTTTAAGCTGTTTGTTTGTTGTTCACTGTCAAAAGACAGTCCAGTTCCTTTGGCTTGATTGTTGCACTTACTACACTGAGTGGCTATAGTGCCCAAAATTTGCATTACTTGATTTATTCCTTGATGAGGGTATTGTAAAGGGTGGGTGAGGCATATGTCGAACATGTTGGCTTAGTTAAAAAAAAATAGGATGGGTCCTCTGCTGCTGGCTCACCTCTGGCTTGGTCGCATTACAGGAAATGTCATGAGGTCGCTGAAGCTGACAGGGTTCATCCTCTGGGTAGCATGAATGTGCTTTTCAAATCCGTAATCTGCCCAAGAGTGTCACAGAATAGCAAGGTAGTGGACCCAACTGCAAGAGATACAGGCAAACTGAAGGTAGTACAATCCAATTTAATGATGACAACCAGATTACAGCAGCACAGGAACACAGGGAATATGGCACTAGGAACAAACAGGCAGGCAGGACTGAACAAAACAGAACAATGAACCGACAGAGAACAAAGGGAAACGACAGGTATATATTCACACACAACTAATCACAAGAACAAGACACACCTGGAGTGGGGAGGCACTAGGAAAAGGAAGGAAACACTGGGATTGGTTAACTGAGACAACAAGGGGTGTGGACGGCAAAAACACAAGGACCAGGCTGACGAGACGAGATACAAAGCTGGTGTGCAGGGGAACACAGGTACCAGGGGAGAGAGAGGGAGCCACACCCACACCACACACAGGGGAGGTGGACAGACAAGGAAGCCAGGATACACAGGGATACACAAGGGAGAACAGATCAGACAGGACAGAACAGAAAACCAAAACCCAAGGAACACAGAAGTCCAGAAACAGAAACTAAAACCCCAAAACACAAGTCCATAACCTAATGTCCAAAGAAAACAAAGTCCAAAGAACATGACAAATGACAAATCATGACAAATAGATTGAGATATTTTATATTTTTGCCTAAGGGCAGGGCTAGAGGAAACGTAAAGGAGTTATCAAAATCAGGAAGAATCTTCATTTGAGGAGTATGAATGTAATCTCTTAATATCCTGGCAATCCACTAATTACATTTAGTGACCTCTTGTGTGTGCAAAATCAACCAATCAAATTTAGCCTGAGAATGACGCTAGAGGGAAGGGTCGGGGTAACCTTTATGAAGAAGGTTCATCCTTTGTGGAGCATTAAGGTGCTCACCATGTTGTAGCAATCTGCCCAATGGAGTTCGAGATATGTTTCCTTGGAGTTAAGTGTTAAATGGAGGTGCAGGCATGGCCCTTCTTCAGCCCCGCCTGCCAGTGGAGCAAAAAATACAAGAATTGTGTTGTTGAGCAAATTTTTGATTCATATATTTTGTGTTTCTCTATCATCTCTCTGTGACAGGATGAAGAGGTCCAGAAGCAGATAGCGAGGGAGGTGCGAATGCGGGAGGGTGCTAGTAAGCTACTGGCAGCTTGTTCCCAAAGAGAGCAAGCGCTGGAGGCCTCCAAAAAATTGCTAACTTGCAATTCCCGTATTTTGGCCTTGCTCAGCCAACTCCAGAAGATGAGAGAAGCTGAGGTCCTACAGAGGATGGGACGCAGGTCAGTTGGAGTATAAGGACGGCGAGGTAGATGGTGGACAAATGATGGATGGAGAGAGAAGTGTTTAAAGGAACAAGGGGTATTATGTTAAGATGGATGACTCAACGGATGGATTTTTCATTAATAATCCTATGAATGGATGGATTAATCATATGTGTGTTAAATTGCAGGTCATCTGAAGTTGGTTCATTTAATGAGAGACTGCCATGTATGGGTAAAGTAGCCATATCAGGTGTGTGTTAACACAACAGAGCACACCAGGAATTTAACCCTAACTGGCACATATCTATTAAAGTACTTGCATTTGGTTTGCATATCTTCTAACTGTATCATTTGCACTTTGTAGATCTGCGAATACCACTCATGTGGAAAGACTCCGAGTACTTCAAAAACAAAGGAGGTAAGTCACCAAGAAAAACTAAGCTTGGTCTGAACAGCATGTTCAATAGAGCTGATCCCACTTATGTGAAATGCCCCTAAAATTATTCAGAGTGAAAGAAGGGAATTAGTCAAATGTTGAAGTGTCTGTCCATATGCTGGAATAATTCCTGAATACAACAAGACCTTCAAAACCAAGACTGCTAATACATCTGGGGTTTTGACAGTTACCCTGTGTACCATGTGCATCTCAGTTTTTTATAAAAGGACAGGGTTCTCAGATATAAGGGACATATAAATAGTACATATCTTTATTCTTTTCTCCTTTTGCTGTCTTTCTACCAGAGCTACATCGTTGTGCTGTGTTCTGCCTGGTCCAGTGTGGTACAGAGATCTATGACACAGATCTGGTGATGGTAGACAGGACATTGACTGACATCTGTTTTGAAGAAACCCTCTTGTTGTAGGTTGCCTACTTTAACAGTTTTTCTGGTTCCTCCCATTGCCTGGTTTTATTTTGAAGACATTTTGAATGCTCTCACTTTAAAAACGGAGGTACGTTTTGGTTTGAATGTGTCTTTGTGTGCCCACGTGTGAGCAGTAATAAGGTCGGTCCAGGGTTCCGGCTCCGAGTGGAGCTGTACAGTTGTTGTGTGCCTGAGGATTTCTGCCCGGGGGCTCCAGTGTCCAGGAGACTGAGCCTTCTGGGTGGGTCTCTGGGGTGCACCTCTGGGAAAAGGATCCGTTCTGCCCCGGAGTCTGCAGCTGGTTTTGGGTCCATCTCCAACGCTGTGGGAGCAGGAGGAAATGGAGGAGGCGGGGCGGCATCACCACCTTCACTGCCTTGTGTGTCTTCACTGTGAGTGTGACAACCCCTCTAACGCCCACAGAATAACAAGAACAGTCACAGTGTCAGCGAGAAAAATAATCGTTAACTTCTTCCAATGCTCTCCGTCTAAAGGGGGCCTAAGTATCACCTGCTGGCTCACACCACATTGAGAATAGAACATGTCCAGGACAGTTTCAAGACACACGATTTGTCACTAGCAGCTACAGGTGAGTGACAGATCTCTGCTCTCCTCTCCGCAACTCTGATCTGTTCTGTTCTTCTTTCTTCTCCGAGTGGAAATTAACCGATGACGTCTTTCCCCAGAGGATAGTCCTTTCTGGTTGCCTCTGTATGGCAATATGTGCTGTCGCTTGGTCGCTCAGCCCCTCTGCATGATCCGGCAGGTTATTAGTGGCAAACTTAAGGTTAAGGTGACTACATTTTCTTCTTCCTTATTACCCAGTTTTCTGACATCTTATTAAGAAACGTCATTCTTATTATTTCTTTCCCCACCTGTTCTCATTCAGCTTGGAGAGGACCTTAATTGCTGGGACAGTACCTATGGTGTCCTCAGAGGGACAAGCCTCTTATGCTACCAGAGTCAAGAGGACTTTGAGGCTGAGGAGCAGCCGTTATTTACAATCCCCATCAACAAGGTTAGTTCACTAAGCACCAAGAGATGCACCAGTTGATGAAAATGGCCATCAGAGGGCACTGCTGAAGTACTGAAAAAGTTCCCAGGACAGACAATCCTGTGTAACAAGAAAAAGATCTAGTTCATTTCCTCTTTCAGCTCTCAATTCTGGAGTCTGTGATTCACTATGGCATGTACTCTATGATCAAAAAAAAAAAAAAAGACCACTAGCTCCAGCAAATAAGAGCTTAAAATTTCAGATCGGCATTAGTTGATGTGATCAGGTCTAATGTGTGTGTGTGTGTGTGTGTGTGTGTGTTGTCCCTGCTCTGTTAGGACACCCTCATCTGTTTGTCAGAGAGAGAACCCCTTCAGGCCCAGAGTATATACATCAATACACAGTGCCTCGGGGAGGACGTCACGTACACACTGACCACACACATTCCTGATGACACACAACGATGGATGGAGGCCTTCTGGCAACACTTCTATGACATGAGTAAGACGCCGGGTATTCGATTCTATCCCTGAGGCCTCTTCTAGATAATCTCATAAAGCTTTTACTACGCTAAGGGCAATATTGAACTTGATCCTAAAGAATTAAAACACAATGCTTTGCTTGTGTGTCCTGAATGACTGAGAGGCGGATTACCAGCAGCACTAATAAAATATTATTAATAGGGTAATATTACTTTTATCTTCCCTTATCTTTATCTGGAGTAGGATCACTGATATGGGTTAAAAAGCGTTGCCTTCGACAAAGTTTGTATTTTGTGTAAACTTTTGACTGAAATAAAAAAATTAAAAAATGCAGGTTATACTGTCAGCTCAGAAAATTGTAGTATTATTACAAATACAGTTTATGTGTAACCAAAAAGTAAAAAACCTGCACACTGTCTTTCACTTGTCCAATATTTAATAATCACAGAACATTTCGGTCATAGACCTTCATCAGGTCATACCATTGTTGTAAAGTACTTTGAGATGCATTATGGTATGAAAGGTGCTGTATAAATAAAGTTTATTATCATCATTATATAGAATGTTACAATGGAATGTCTTTGTAAAATTTAGATTATTATCATCACTGTTACAGCGTATACTATGTTAGCTGATATGAGCAGATTTCATCATTCCACCTTCCCATTTATTTCAGATCATCAATTACACTCCCCTGGAAAGCAATTCTATGTAATCTCAAAATTACCTCATTAACTCCATGCTGAAATGTTCTTAGCACATGGAGCCAACCTCCGTGGATTACTCATAATAAAATCGATTTGATGTATTACTTCAAAATAGAGCAGAGATTTACATCAACTAAGTGCCAGTGGTGATATTAGGAAGTGAAGTGAGGGGGTGGAAAGGTGGGCCAGGCAGTAGGTAGGGGGCTCTAACAAACAATATGACTTAGCCTGCTAGACGTCCAGTGGCCCTTGTAAGAAATTAGTGATGCAAGCCTGTGAAAGTGAAGAGAGTGCTGGCTGGCCTCTGCCTTGTTTTAGTCTGCTGTATTTGTATATGTTAGTTCTGTCAGCCCATTGCCAATGATAGTTATGGGAAAATCACAGCACGAACATTTTTTTAATGCCTAATTCATTATCTCATCAATAAGAGGTCAGACTCACCCAGGCCCAGTCTGTGTCTTGGACTGGTTAGAGAAGGTGTTTACTAACCTCAGTGAGTAGATTTTTATGAGGCCCATTTATGTAATGTGACTGAGAAGCTCTTGCCAATACTTGCCAGGCAACATACTTTCATGACAGTTGGCGTTTCAACAGAGGTGAAACCATACATATCATTTTGCGGAAAGAATGTTGCTGAGAAAGAATTTGCCTAAGATAACAATCATGTCTGATGTCTGCGATGGGAGTTTGGTGAATTACACATCCTGATTTGGATTGTTTAACATGATCAAAATGTAAATGAACACTTGTTTGTTCTATTCATGTTTTATTTATTCATTAAGTTTATCTACCTCACTCTCTCACTCTCTGTCTTTCTCTCTGTCTGTCTGTCTGTTAATTTATACAGCACTCCTACGACGCAGATGCCAGAAATAAACAGGATGACTCACTAAAATTCGAGCTCTCATTGTTGAAGTGGGTTTAATTGTAGAGGTGGAGACACAGGGGACTCTGATCATTATCGTCATAAAAATGTTCAACCTATAGACATAGAGCCATCTGAGATATGCATTACGCGCAGTGCATTCATGACTGGAATGTGGATTGTGAGGTTTGTTGGATATAGAATTCGGAAGCTATTTTACACACAGTATTTGTGTTTGCATGCATGGCATGCATGTGTCTGTCAAGTCAGCTCAGTGTAATGATAATAATAACAATACTAATAATAATAATAGTTATCATTATTAGGAGTAGTAGTAGTAGTAGTAGTTGTATTATTTTTGTTATTATTATTATTATTATTATTATTATTATTACTGCATAAAACCATATTTGGTTGTGCTCCGTAATGCTACCACCCTGCAATAGGACCTTTTTTCTCCTACACAATCTCCACATATTTATATTATCGATATTAGTATTGATATTAGTTCCTGGAAGAGGGTAGAAGATGGGGTCTTCTTCCTAATCCAGTTAAGTTTGTTCCTCATAGCTTTCATAACTTTTCACACCTGCTCAATCTACTTTCAGTCAACTGAGTTGTGCATGCTTACAGGTGTTAGCATCCAGGGTTCAGCCAGCTCTCAAAACTCACTCCCCAACAGAAAAGTTAAAATTTAAATATGGAATCAATATAACTAGTGTCATCAATAAATCAAAACTGACTTTGAAATTACTTTCAGCTTATCTGAAGTCAGTAGTCTCTATTCAAAATGTGAATGTGCATATTTACTTAAGTTATTCCGAAAATCAGAAGAAGGGAAACCATGAGTCATCAATGATTGCATGTGAAAGTGTAAAAATTATGATGTAATATCTGTCCTTAAGAATACAGAGGAAGGAAACATGCCTTCATATCCATGACAGCTTAACAAATTAATTTGTAGTTGACTGTGATTATGTAAGTTCTTGCCTATATATCCTCAACAAGGAAGCACAATATTACATTTCTGTCTGAGTGTATTCACACTGTTGGCATAGTTGACAGTACAGGCTTGAGAATTCCCATTAGTATTTCCTGTAATAGTCTCATAATGTTGTGTGGTGTTGTGCCACACCTTTGCATGGTGTGGTTACAGCCAAGGGTGTGTTTGTTTGTCGGGAATATTTTGTTTTCAGTTTAACTGTCTTGCCTTAATCAGTTGACTTAGAAAACAAATGATCTCAGTTACAATCAAGCCACGATTATGAATTATTGCCAAAACGAAGAGACAGTTTTTTCCCACAATGTTTATTGTATTTAATTTATTTATTTACCTATTTATCTATTTGTTTATTTGTTTGTTTACATTTTTATTATTTTATTTGTTTATTGTGGATAATTTTTAAAATTATTTTAACGCTGTTATTGCTGAGGTGTAAGGCTGTTATTGCCGCAAGCATCCAGTAACCCTTTGAGCCAAAGCTTACACATCTTCCCATAAAAGCAAAGTAACTGTTGCAATGTCAAACCAGAACTCTTTGCCAAGTTTACAACTGTAAAGTTTCTGACGTGTGCCCCCAATTTGTCAAAAATGCCAACGTACACAATACATATATACAACACACACTTACATACACAGACTTGCCCTTTAGACAAAATGACAAGACCACATTACAACTATTATTCTGATGATCAAGTTGCATGCATGCTTGAATACACATGGCAAGGTGCCAGTAGAGTGTCATTATGCCAGCTTTATACGTTCTATGTTATGTGTGCCGAGGTTCAAAGAAGTGTTGCAATGTTAAATGCTGCAAGCCCATTGTCAAAGTATTATAATCACCTCTCACCTGGCAGCATGGCAGACAGAAGCTGTGCTGACGGTCACACATCTGTATCAAAAATATATCAGTTGTAGGAGCTGAGAAAGTAAATTTGAATCATGCGCAGTAAATAATAGCCTTCTCATGTCTCTATTTTACTGCAGGCCAGTGGACGCAGTGTTGTGATGACCTCATGAAAATTGAAATGCCGTCCCGCAGGAAATCCATCACAGTGAAGCAGAGATCACTATACCATGAAATAGGTAATAAAACAGAAGCAAACTGACACCTCCACCATACAGTCACCTTGCTATTTCCCAGTCACAGTGACTACAAATCCATTTAATACATGTATTTGCCTTTTGTCAGAATGCCATATGTGGCCTGCTTGTACTGAAATGACTCCGTTCATGCCAGGCATTCTGATGAAAGAATGAGGCATTAAATGTTTTGCCTCAGTTGCCCATGCTTTGTCTTCATAAGGAAGTTGGAATGAGGCTTGATCTGAAGGTGGACAAACCAGTTTCAAAGTAAATGGAAGAATCCAAAAGAGATAAATAATACCATCCGACACCGACCTGACGACAGTCAAGACAGTTATCGTGAATAGATGTATTATCTCAAACACCTGCACAGCAAAAAATATCAGTCCTGCTGATCACACCTATACAGCTCCACTCCACATTATTCACCTGGGCAGCCAATGGGAACAATGCACTCAACATGTGGGTGTGTTACATGTCTTACAAAATGTACTCTTTGAAGAACATTCTGAGGATTAATGAAGGGTGGATGAAAAAATAATAAAGGAAAGATTATTTCATGGCAAGATTTTAAAGGTGATAAAAGCTTGATGACAGATGGGACAGGCCGAGGAAAGTGACATTAAGGAAATACAAGGAGGAAATCTAAATTCCCCTTGTAAAACCTGAATGCCTTAATGGACCAGGGAAAGATTTTCTTACGGGGTATTTGAGGCAACTGTCATCCAGTAGAATCCCCACATTATATATTTGATTTAGTGTTTGATGTCCTGCAAATGGAATTTGAATATGCTGTCCACGTGACTCTTCTGCCCTTTTATCCCTCTTTCTTCACTCCCTTGCTCCTGCTTAGTAACCCCCCCTTCTCCCAGTGAGGGTCTGATGATCCAGGATTTGTCTGCAGAGATCCGCACTTTACTGTCTTCCTACTACAATGAAAGGTAGGCTGCCTGCCCCAGCAGATAAATGTTATTACTGTTACTACATAAAGACACCATACTCATTTACTCACCCTCAACTGTCTGAATAATTTCACATAATTTCATAGTTTTGCCAATATCATTTACTTTATCTTGATGGATGCTGATGCTCACAGTCCTATCCTGCAATCACCTGTCTTTCATGACATTCCAACAATATTTGTCTTGGAGCAGTGAAGCGGCAAGAAGTTGATATAACTCTAATTAGGATGCTTCATTGACTTTGAGACATGTGAAATAATTTCTTCCGAAAACAAATTTACAGTAGCTCCGTCATAATCCCTGCCTGAAGTTGTGCCATCCTCAGACATAAAGCGTCTGCTGGAAAAGAAAATCCCTGGCCACGTGGATCACCTCTGCATGTTTTATTGCATTTTATTGTTGATATTTTGGAGGGGCCAAAACTTCGACAATGTAATCTGCAGAACGGATCTTTGTGTGAATTAACTTTTTCATTAAGGACTAACGATTTCAGGAGATCAGGACGTCTCTTGCAACACAAAAGAGAATGCAGTAGTGTCTTTTTTTATTTACAAGGTGTCTGCTGCGCAGTAAAATACCTGTCACAACTACACTGTGGAATCCAGTTCTTTTTTTTTTTTTTTTTTTTTTTTTTTAGACTTTATTCACAACCATATGTTTAACTTTAAAGTTTGCGTGAAGTGAATTTATATGTTTTAGATCTAAATAAAATCTATCCATTTCCAATCAATATCTGAGGAAATATATAAAACAACAGTATATAATATGTTGAATTTTTGACCCCTCAGGCCAGGAGATGAACAGTGACACAGGTCATGAAGGGCTCTTGTACATGCCTAACCAGCTCAGTAGTGACATGACTTAACAAGGGTTTTCACAGATAAGCATGACATATAGCTCTGACTCAAACACATTAGTCTTCAGCTGTACAATGTATGACACACTTATTGACTTCTTGGTATGGTGAATACTTGAAGTTACAACTTTAAGTTAACATGTAATCCATGACTGGGTGCCAAATGCTACAGATATTGTTCGTGAATGTCATGGTTTGTGTACAGAGATTGGTCAAACGGTGTTCTGGAGAACAGGTTCTACAAGAGAAGCTGATACCTGATATATGTGAAGTAACAAGCTAAGAACATGACTGGGTTAAGTTTTGACAATGACTGGCTTTGTGTTACTTTGTGTGTTTAGCATGTCTGTGGAGCATGGCGGAACAGTTTTTCTTCCCCCCATAACTCTGAAAACTTAGACGCATATGTGATGTATGTGACAACAGGTTCTCACAAGTAGCACAAAGTTAAATATAGCCACTTATTATGAGTGGGATCCAAGGAGTGCTAGACCTTTGATGCCACATATTTGCCAACTCTTCACATGCTGAGTTTCAACTTTACAGATTTTCTTGTTATTAGATCATGACTCAGCACACCAAATTTCAACTTTATAAGGCAATCTTTGGGAGTTTGGGAGTTTAGCACCATCATAGATGTCCTTGAGTTTTATGACTCATTTTGTGGTTCAGGTGTCATGGCTGAAAATTGATTTGTCTATGACAGCCAGACATTTGGATTACCAGCCACTTCTAGCCTCAGTATTACTATCTGGCCGTTGAATGGAGATTTTGTTGCAACTGTAGATTTCAAATATGCACCAAGTTTGGTTGCTATGGGTCTTATAGTTGTGAGATCTTGATACTTCAAGTGTAGAAAAAGAAAGCAAAAAATATAAATAATAGCAGGAGTAAGGCAACCAGGAACAGCTTGGTCATTTAGTCTTTAGGGAAGAGAGGAAGCCACAAATGTGTCTGGCTTCAATAATGTCTTACAGTACTATGTCTTAGCATATCAGTGAATGAGGCATGAATGAAGCATGCTCATTTGGCAACAATTCCAAAAAAATATTATATGTTTCATAAAAGATTCAGCTGAAATTCAGTGCATTCGTCAGCGTTGTACCATACGCTGTAAAAACAAATGAAATGACTTGGTACCATTTCTGTTTAACAGTGTTTGAAAACGCACTCCAACACCTAAGAACGCACCACTGGTCCACAAGCTATAACTGAGGTAGAGACATTGCTGAGTACCTATTTATAAGCTGCTCAAAAAGTCACTAAAAGTCGCCAGATGGAATCACACATAAATTTACATATGTGCTTCACTGATCCTGCTGTGCCCCAGATTTCAGTGGCAGAAGGAGCTATACTGTATATGGGAAGTACTGTGATCATCAGACCTCTTTGGATTAGACAAGCAAGTCGTGTAGATAATCTTCAGCTCTATAATTAACTGTCAAATGCTTTGGGAGTCATCAACACATTAGCCTTTTTCCAGTTATTACAAAAAGTTGCCAGAATTATTGATGGTAACTGTAGTAATACAGTTTAGAGACTACGCTCCATAAAACCCCCGTAAACAGATAACAGGATAAATGGTTTGACGATGATCAGTAAATGAAGTTTTAAGGAAACTCAACCTAACACAAAATCGGCCATTACTCCTTGACCTTTCATCTAATCAAAACAAAATTTGAAACACAATATTGTCAAGTGTTTATTGATGAAGGCCGCGTAAGCATTTGAATGACCTGGGCACCACGAAACGGAAAAGTTTATATCTCGTAATTGACCTCATAAAGTTTAATGAATTTTTGTTTTGCGTAGTTGTGCTAGAATCAAGTCCCAATCAGCTTCTGAAATTTGGATGTGGGCGTGGCTTATTACAGACATTAAAACAGCTATATGTCCTATAGAGTTGAAATATTTAGAAATTTTTAATTCTACTATACACAAAAAATAATGAACTTAAAAGGTTTTACAGATTTTCTGTGACCATCAGAATGATGATTTTTTTTTCAAATTTTCTTGACAAAATTGAAAATTTGGTGAATTTACAAACTTAAACAAATATGGACTAATTAACATAACAAACCACAATTTGAGGCTCTTGAAAGGCTGACTAGATTGTGTATATCTATACCAGTGTTTGATCTCTGAAATCTTTATCATGTCATCATTCAAGTTACAAAAAAATAAAAAATAAAAATAAATTTAAATAAATAAATAAAGAGTGCAAGACCCCTGGATCTCGATGAGTGAAACTTAGAAATATTGTCTGCGATGCAACTGCAGTGCATATTACAAATAAAGAAATCCTACTTTTATTGTGAAAGTGTAATTTATTTATTTTGGCAGATTTATTTAGGCCACAGATACAGGTCCTATTATGTTAACTGATACATTTTGAACAAAT
Organism: Holocentrus rufus; assembly: GCA_900302615.1. Lineage (NCBI taxonomy): Eukaryota > Metazoa > Chordata > Actinopteri > Holocentriformes > Holocentridae > Holocentrus > Holocentrus rufus. Next base: position 3,492 of record OMLF01005327.1, on the reverse strand, counting down.
GCACAACAAAGAAATGTAGGCCTGTACATAATTTTGTGCCAAGCTGCATGATTGAAACCTGAGAAAATGACTGAACTTGCCACAGGGAATATTAATTTAATGGGCAACTGTGCACTTTTTGACATGACCACCAAAAGTATGAAATTTGAGATTCCGTAGTTGCACTCAGTGTAGATTGAAAAGTTAATGGCATGTTCAACCTCATACTTCATTCAGTTTGAGCTGTCATTCAGAAGCAGGAACTCATTAGCCAGTGAAGGTGCATTCTTGAAAAATCCTGCCCAGGTGAGATGTTTGTTTTTTGTTTGCAGCACAGCACTCCGTAATGAAACAGCTGTTAGTGTAACTGCAAAAGCTCACTGTGGGTGTTAACCTGGCAGGATCGGTTCATGCTTGATATTTGCTGGTGTTCACCAACATGCAGCAGACAGATAATGACACAAACAACCACAAAAAATAGAAGACAAATCTGAAAAACCTATTTGTTATATGTTATTTTATTTTCATGAATTACACTCAAAATAGCCAGACCGAATTTTTCCTAAATTAAGGCCCGTGGCGGAAGTGTCAACAAAACAGGACTTTGACATGGAACATCGGTGTTTTTGTTTCCTGCATGACCAGTCTTAGTTTCCGTGTGTTTGATTTCATTTGTTCCTGCATGTTTATTATTGTCACCATGACAAACAAAGCCCCTCTAGCCTTAACCTTAAAATCTAGAGATGTGGTGTGGTATTGTGAATGAATGAGTGATGTGTGTATTTCCTTAAGTGTTTTCTTTCTCAAACACCAATCCCTCCTTTTAGTGACTCCCAATATTTAGTTTTTGGGGCCCAGTTCTTTTCTTTATCTATCCCTTTGATAGATTTAGTGGGTGTATGTGTGGACACTTTATCCCCCATCACCTTTTAGACCCCAAGGGACCCATTTTGTGTTTAGCACAGTTTGATTTTGTTAGCTTCCACAGCCAGCGACCGTCATTTTAAGTTTTGTTTCAAGGGGAAACGTAACAAGAAATACATACATCAACCAGAATGCGTTCCTTTGCCCCTCAAAGTTCACTTTCATTCACGTCACATTTATTAAATCCAAATTTCAGACCTGTAACACAGGACACTGTAAAGACCTACATCTTCCTACTACTGATGTGGTGTGTATTTGAGTTGAACTTTGAAATGTAATCTTTAGAGAGAGCAACCACACACACATTTAGGCATTCAAAAAAAAAAATTGAATAATAAATTGTTTAAGAGATCTTTTGAAATACAACATGTAACTATATTACATAAATATTTCACCAATGAGTTTTTAAAACCTAGATTGTAAACTCTGTACAAAAGAATGTTTTACCTGATGATACAGTTTCCCTATACAATGGTGGTGATTTAGAAATTCAAGCACATTCTTGACCAGTTGAAATGGTAGCTGTTAAGCATCAAACGCACCATTTTCACATGTCAGTGCACAAACTGTAGTTCATCCTCCTGCTTTTATTTACTGTGCTTGCAAATGAATGTGGATTAGCAGGAGATGTGCTTAAGTATTCATATCCTTGTTCCAATGAGTTGTCAAAAATCTTGGTGTGTTCTGGTAATGGCACCATCATATCCTCATACCAAAAATCATGTGCACCATCAACTGCCCAGATAAGATCAATACAGATTCTACCGCTTGGTGCTGGTATGTGCTGTTTTCCCACACAAGAATGTTAATGGTATCATCTGTGAAAATGAAACTGTTCTCCATGTTGATATACCTGTTGTGTAGTTTATTTTATACGAGCTTGGAGCCATCCAACATATATGACTTTGCAGTAGTATGGTGACTGCATCAGGAAACCTCA
>OMLF01005321.1:14198-29082 GCA_900302615.1 Holocentrus rufus | reverse complement strand
GGAGAGAGTAGAGTGAGGAGAGGAAAAGTTGGAGCACCAGTCAGATGCTTCCCTCGAAGGGCCGGCTGTTTTTGGCAAGCCCCGCTGACCCCGCGTACACGCCGCGAACAGAGCAGATAGCAAATGTGTCCCTCCTTATGGCAGGTCAGCGCGCGAGGCAGTCCAGATTTTTCGCCGAGTTTATTACAGGGGCTAAATCGAAAGCGGAATTTCAACAAAGTCACATATGATGCTTTCGCCTCGAGGGCCTGATTTCCCCGTTCTCTGGTGTTTTAACAATGAGGCTGCACTCGACAGTCCGACTGAGTCAGTCATGTTTAAGTGGCCCTTGAGTTCAGGCTGTTTTGTGTAACCGAGTTAAGAGCGCCGCGGCGGCTCGGCGTGAAACTCAAGCAAATATCACCTTGTTACACTGGAAAGGCCGCGGCGCTGCAAGAGCTTGACATGTTTGCCTTTGTGATCTGGCTTTTATCCTAATTTCCTCTATTCATCATTCTTTGACCGAGATTAAAGGATAATTCTGTCCAATTTTGACCTGAGCGCCGTTTCCCATCATGTTCCATCATACCAATTAATTCCAAAATCTTGTCAACTCTTTCACCAAAGATTAAAGGGTAATTCTGTCATTTTTCTGACCTGAAACCCAATTCCCATCATGTTCCATCACACCAATTAACTCCAAAACCTTGTCAACTCTTAAATTATCGAGACACTTACGTCTTGCTTACCTAGGTAGGCAATTCTCAAATACAATCCTGTCAGGTCAATGGACACTCCACCAATCAACCCCAAAAGCACCCAAACCATGTCGGTGCATACTGATTGCTTCCTCTGTTATGTTAATAAATACTGTAGATATACATGAAAATGATCTTAAGTCAAGTGTTACTTTTCATGCTACTTTGGCCATTTAGCACCGCCTTGCGCTAATGGACCTTTTAGGCTGCAGACACACAGCTTCAGCTCCGACTCCTAAGCCTTGCACTCACCCTCGCTGTGTCACCGCTCAATAGGTTAATTTCTTCCACCGTGTGAACTAGTGCAAAATAAACAGCGCCGTATTCAATGGGCGAACTCGAAATGAAAGCGGCACCGGGGCGACGCTGCGCAGCGGCAGCTCCAAATAGCGGCGAGCGGTAACGGTTTGAAAGATCTGAACTTCAACACTCTGAAATCACGTAACCTGTTGTCAGTAAACTGCGCGCAGCACGCCCCGTTTGCGCGCCCAGCTGGTCTGAGATTGCTTGAAACCAAAGGATACCAAAGGCATGAGCGAGGCAAAAGATGGTGGGTCCAGCTTTCTCTGCATGAGGCCCTCACTCACCGCGGTTTAGCAGACAGTCTGTATTTTGCTCTGAAGGTTTGATTTGTGTGTGCGGGTGGATTTTTCCAGTCCTTACCTAGTGCAGCTCTAAATATAGACATATCTCATTACAGAAAAAGCACTGTTGTCTTGAGAAGGACATGTTTTGTGTGCTTTTTGAGTGTCCGTATGCTTGCACTGGAAAGTCGTGCACCCAGGCAAGCAAGGCAGGTGCATCTCTGCAGAAAAGCAATTGACAAGATTTCGTCAGGCAAGATGATGGAAATTTGCAGGAAAACATGGTCCCGGCCAAAAATAGCCCGAATTGCCCTTAAATGCTTGATTGTCTTAATACCACTTGAATTTGACATCTGCTCCGATGATGTGAAGTCAGATATGCAGCTGTCTATTTCTGCTTCCTAAAGTGCTGGAGATGGGACGATCCCCTTTGCGCCTCAGCCATCTGGGACACTATTCCCACTACTTACTTTTGCCAATTTGCTCCTGGGAGCCCCTGAGCCCTTGTCTTCATTAAGGGAGTTCCTCATTGATCAATCACTGTCAGTGGGGCTGCGCTGTAATTGTGCTCTGGCCTAATCATGACTGACGTCTCATCCCCCCCGCTCTGTCACAGGTCTCAGGAGAGAGAATGTTCCATGACTTTCACACCTTCAACCTCAAGGTAGGCCTCTCTACAGATTTATCTCCTGTCTTTACGCTTTATCTTTGGAGCTACATGGTTTATCATGGATATTGCACCTCATTTTAAAATGTGTATTAGCAACAGCCTGTTGATAAGGCCAAGTCTGTTGCTTGGGCTGATTTGAGCTGAATGTTTGCAATGTTTGAGAGCTCACATCGTCATTCCATGCTAGTTTACTGACTGTTTACTGATACTGATTTACTGCACAGTCAAAATCTAATTTTGCATATGTGGTACTTTTACTGACTAGCCATTCTAGATGGATGAGCAATAAGTCAAAAAATACAAAATGATTTAAAATCTGTAGTATTTCAAAATATGTTTATTTTGGTTTGTTTTTGTTATTATTATTATTATTTTTTTTTTTTAATTTATAGACAATTAAAAGTTAAAACTATTCAACAAGGAGACTCATTGTGAACAGATATTAATATTTAGAACTGGCTAATCACTTGTCAGATTAAATAATTAACCCCTTATATCTTATATATGCATTACATTGAATGTAAAAAAAAATAATAATACAGATCATGACTCCATTAAATTAACGCCCCCTGAAAACTTTATGGAGACATGTATTCCACTAGCAGGAAACTCCAAACACAGTACAGTGGGTTAAACAGGACCAGCTATTCAAATGTTGTGTGAAGCAGCTTTCAGTGATGCCTGAAGTCAAGTATTGGCTGATTTTTTTTTTTATCTCTTTTCTGAGATAAACATATTCACTCATCTTTGCGACTGTGTAATCTAATGTTCCATCTCATTTCATAACATCACACAATGTGGTCTATTAATGGCTTCCTCTAGCCAGCTTTCCTATCAGGTCTACTATGTATGCAGCACTCCAGGCAAATCACAACACAATCAGTCGATGAATGTACATTTCATAAACAGCACAAATATTTATGTGCTTATTTTTTTCCATTTAACATTTCTCCTTCTGTACAGCACATGCATGCATGTGCGCGCGCACAGATACACAAGTATGAGGACACACACAACCACAAAATACATCCACTTCAAAAGGTCATGGACAATAATCCTGACAGTCTGCAGTGCAAGTTTTTATACCAAAACAAAACCATGTCATTCACTGTGAAACTGAATTGAGAGATAAACAGATTTACACTGGGATTTTTAGTTCGCAGTTTGCTGACGGACTTAAAACTGAAGTGAACTGAGTATGGATGTGTTTTCTTTTGTGATGGACACAAAGTCAAAAAACAGCAAAGTCTGGTGTCAGGATTTTAAAGAGCCTAATTCATAAACAGAGACACTGACCATTACCTGTACATTTCACACAGTCGTCTGATTAGATTCACTCATTCACAAATCAGCATTTACTACTTCTACAACATTGCCATTTGTTTTATTATCCAAAATTGTTGCACTGATTGAAACAATCAAATGATTAAACAATTTTAATGATGCAATAAACTAACCTGCAATAAAATATTTTAAGTACCAAAATCTTGGGAACATTCCCCTTAGCTTTTAAGTGTAAAGTAAGTATGCAAAAGTATCACATATACTACGTAACTTAATATTAGAGATACTGATGACCATTATAACAACACCACATAGGTTGATTGTTGCTACCCTCTAATACAACCAACAGAATGTGCTTCTTAAAGCCATAACGGCCATTTTTCAGGGTAGCAAGAAAAGACCTGTAGAGTCGTTCTTCTTTGTGGGAGGACGCTCTGGTTATAAAGTGCCTCACCATGCAGGCTGCTTGCCCCGTGTATTGCAAGTCCCGACACAGCGCTCTATTAAGCATGAGCTCTCTTACTCAGGAGGTATTACGTTTTTCCATATTGTCAATATGTGGCGCGGCCTTTGGGTGTATGAAGTAACAGGGTCTCTTTCCTGGTAAGACAAGCCACAGCCCTGCTTGTGATTGAGGTCACACGGTGAAATGATTCTGCCACCGCTCTCACTCCACTCCTCTTGTTGGAGAGGAAATACAAGGAAGATGCAGAATGAGATTATGAGGAATACATAAGAGTCATCTCAAAGAATAGGAAAGGAATAGTTCCCATTTAAAAGTTCTTTGTTTTTGGCACAGGTAGGAAGACATTCCGAGTCGTAATCTAAGTGTAAGTGCAAGCATGTGTTAGGATTCAAGTCAGTCAGTGCACGCTTTGTTCATAAGATAACCGTTTGAACATCTAACCACATGAAGATCACATGGAATTTAAGCCTTCAAGTTCAACACTTTGATACTTTGTTGCACTGCATCACGAAGAGGACCTTTGGTTTTTGAGTGGTGACGCTCATCATTTTCCTGGTCACATTATGGAGCTGGAGTCGTTTCTGAGCAGCTGGTTATATGACACATGCACATCCATCTCCGCTGTGATAATGTCTCCTGCCCCCTACATAACACTGAAATATTTCTGCTCATATTTCAGTGCAAAATTCTGTAATTTCCACAACTTGGATGTCAAAGTTCTGAGAAACTTGATATGATTTTGCAAAAATAATTTCAGAGTCATTTTTGTCACCGAGGGAGGTTCTACATCTGTATGATATCGCGGATTAGTCTCGGTGCTCTTGTGATCTTGCATTAGCAGAGGGTTATTCATGCTTGCAAATGCTGATTGGACTGTATCGGCCCATTGGAACTGTGTACTTTACATATGTAAACGCAGTAATATCCCATAAAAGGCGATGATGAAGCTGCCTTAATTTTAAAATTCTTTCAATTTTGATTTGAGGCTGGGAGTTTGTGTGGTTTGACATGTGCATGTAGTACATGATAAGATGTGTCATCTCCGCGAGAAGGCATAAAGACAATTGTTAATGCTTCCCCCACTATGCTAATGCTTTCTCCCATGCCGAATTTCATGCAAATGCCTTTCATCGTATATTTTGAAATGTCATAGATATGACAGCTGTAGCACAAGCATCCATAATGTTTTGACTGGAGGGAAAATTGCGACACAGATCTCAGTCATTGTGAATTCTGCTCACAGTCGGAATAAGAGAAGGTCAGGAAAGCTGAACTCTCCCTCCTCCAGAACATGATTGTTTTATTAAATTTTGAAAACATGTTGATGATGGATGCAGCTTTGGTAATACATAAACAGGATAATAAAAAAATGTCTTTTCCTCAGAGAACAGCACTGTATTTTCTATTTTCTGCAGTGATAATTTAGAGTGATTTCTTAAAATGTACTGATTGGAGTAATCAAGAAAAACGGGAGACATATCCACATGTAGTAATAAGATTTTTTTGTGGGCATGGTGCAAAACATGGAGCTTTTTAATCAACATCGACAAAAAAAGCTCTGAAGTTTTAACCACAGTCCTGTAACTTTCAGTTCACTTTAAAAATAGTATAGGCTGCACTATTTGCCTACCAATCTATGGGGATGGAAGGACTTTGGCATTCACAACATTGTTCAGGACCATGTACTATTGGGAAGTTTTAAATTTAAAATGTAATCAGCACAATCACCATAAGCAATCAGTTCCTCTTCATTTCACCTGATTGAGCCCCCTGCCAAAATGAGTCTGTTAAAAAGAGCATCTTATCAGGCCTGGATTAAGTTCTGACTTTGATTAACATCTATAGTAAGAGTTTAGAATGTCAAAGTTCAAGTTTTTTAACAGTATTCTTAAAAAAAAAAAAAAAATCACAACCACCAGGCCTCATTTATCAAGATTTCTGTTGGAACTATGTTGAAAATTGATTTCCACAATCTCTTGGCCACTTGACTCAGGTTTTTTAGCAGGAGATTTTTGCGTAAAAAATATATATATATCTTGAGCCCATGGGTGAACATTTGATGATTTATAGGCATAGAGCTACATTAGACATAATAAACAACATAACAGCATCTAAAAAGGCTAACAGATAGAAAGGAAGCTATCAGAGCGAGGCTAACCTGCTTGCCAGTTCTGCATGATAATTCCTCAGAGATAACTGCAGCCATGCATAATCAATGAGTGACATGAAATCACAGATGGAGAAGTATTTTACCCATATTTAGGTACAAAAAATGAAACTGTAATTTGCTCATTACCCTGCATTTGAACAAGCAGTGTTTTAGCCATTGTAAAAAAAGGACACAACACCATTTGAAGGAATAGGAATAATTCTAGTTTCCAAGATGCTGCTTTACTGTAGCTGTGTCTAGTTATGCAGCAGTGTGTGTCTGTGTGTGTGTGTCACTAACCTGCAAAACTCAAACTGCTCTGATCCAATCAGAATCAAACATTGTAGATATTTTCATAGTAAGGCAAGGACCTGCACTTATTTATTTATTTATGCTCAAAATCAGGCAAAGATTATTAGTCCACTGAACCTTTTGCAGTAAAATTTTATTGGACCAACACTGCTATATTGTTTCGAGGCCATGCCCCATGATGCTTTGCACACAGGGTCGCCATACTCTGATTTTATTTTTCTCCCCACTTAATGAAACCGAGTCTGGTCACTGCTGGGTTCAAACCGTTTGGAAAAGGGGCGGCTGCAAGGGAACGTTGACAAAAATATGTAGCAGAGAAGCACCTTGGACAAGCCACTCGTCCATGACAGGGCACCTTCCTGCAGCTCGTCTGTTGATTTAATTAAACAAGCACAGTAAGCGCACATGACAAACAGTTACTATGTTACTATCATGGCAATTTCAAGCATCCACAACACATCGTTATGCTACATTATGCATGCTAATGAAGGCATCACACATATAACTCCTCCCCAGTTTACATTTATCACTGCAAGCTTGATAAGTGTGGAGACTTTTAGTTGCCTTGTATGACCTTATTAGTAGCACATATACACATTTATAAATAGAGCCCAACAAAAATTCTCTTAAATCTATTGTATTTATCACTTGAAAGAGAAAAAAAAGGATATTTTATGTTACACTGCATGAAAATACCATCTGTACAGTGCAGAGTCGAAACTTCTCACTACAGCAAGGATAAAAGACTGACCTACAGGCATGAGAAAATGTAATATTTGCGCTGAAAACTCCACATGACTGATAAGTCATATCTCTCACTCCAGCATACGTTTGGACTATATTACTCTTCACATGAAGTAAAGGAAGTCTAAAGTAGGCTGTGTGCAGAAAATGCTCAGTTGAAGATCACTATAGAAATTCTAGATAGAGGACTCAGAATTATTAGGAATAAACTACAGAAAAAACACGTGTCTTTTTGTTTGTTTGTACTGCAGTCTACTTTGTTCACATTTGCACCATTGTTATACTATTTTTTACCTGTCACAGGTCATGCACTGTTGTGTTTATTATATGCGATGCTGAATCTTAGATGATAGGATTGTTATTCCTTGCACTGGCTCCTAAAACTCCCTCGGTTATTATAGGAAATAAATTTCTTGATTGTTACTGACAAACCTGCCATGATTAATTCTCATAACTGAGCTTTAAAATTATAACTTTTAACTGGACACAATAAACACATTCGCAGTTTCTCTGCATTGTTTCAACAGGACATGAATTTAATTGCCTGTTTTTATCAGCTATAATAATTCTGCTGTTTTGTGATTGTACTATTTAATAAATCCCAAAATGACAACTATTGTTTTCTGATTTATCTGGGTAATTGTTTTGCACTGAGATCAACAGAAGAGATACGGCATTGCTAGACTATCAGGATCTTTAAGAACAAACTTTATTCAAATGATTCGGAATAATTAAGACATATCAAAGTAATGCATCTGCGGTTCCCTGGAGTTCATTACGAAAGCCAAGTCTCTATGACAAACAGTTCCGACTGACCAACAATGAACATTTTTAAAAAATCCCAACGTCGGTACAGCTGAGCTCATTTGGGGAAAGCCGAACCGAGCACACACACACACATGCAGGCTATATCCAACATAACGAACTGTCGCCTTGTTCACAGAGGCGTGGAGAGGTGAGAACACCTCCCCAGTAAATCCTCAGACACATCTGTGCCCACGGCCCTAAAATGATGTTCCTTTAGCATAGGAAATAGGTCAGCCATGAATACCCGGCTCCTTCCATCTCAGAAAATCCTTTAGTACACACTTAATTAAGAGTCCGTGGTGTGAACTATGTGGACGTATTTAGCGCGACTCCAAAAATGCATGAGTTTCCGTCGGACTTTGTGTGACTTTTGACAGTGTTGATGGGAAGCGGCACAATACGTACATTGTGCGAAGCCATGTCATTCATGCAGATTTAATTTTTCCCATGAAACTGAAATCAAAAGTCAGTTGTATTATGAACTGAACCAGTTGTACTCGGAACAGAAAAGGCACAATGATGCCAACTTGGCCCACATTTAGACACTGAATCATTCAGATTGCACCACCATGATTGCTTAATTAAATGCTCGGCTGTGTAATGACTTTGCTTGAAAGGGAATTAAATGTCTAAATGCTGCAGAATCCACGCTGAGCCGAATAGAAATCAATGGGACATAGTGCAAGAACCCAAGGTGTTTTCCGACTTGTTTAGGGTGAACGTTTAATATTGATGCAGTCCCTCATTCAGTGAGCCAAAAGCTCATTCCTCTTGGTCTCAGAGCATTGATTGGTGGCATACAAACAGTGTGCTTACTTTGTGCTTTGTGGGGAGATCTAGGGAGGTAATTTACAACTGCCTCACCATTCAGCAGTGTATGTAATGTTACATCTCCATTGCAAGAAGTGAAACTCAATGCAACAGAGCCAACGGTATGATCTCTTCATAGCATGTGTTAAATGTTGTAAAGTGACCTTTATTGCAGTCCTCAAATACCCACAAATCCCCCCAATAATCCATTTAATACATGTTTGTGTTCTTGCCTGTTTGAATCTGTATTATTGCACGTTGATGATTATTTAAGATATCAAACGATGTCAACATCCTTTCAGCACATCTCAAAATTACTTTCGCAGTCAGACACTAAATATCAGTCTCCCAGCATACTTTAGAGGATTTTACCATGAGAGCCTAAAGGCAAACATTTAAAACCCAAGACACCACATGGAAATAGTTCTTGAAAAGAGCGCAGCCAACTAATCTCACAAACATTTGATTGAACCAAAGACCTTTAGAAGCAGCAAAAGCTTGGAAGGGCATACAACTCCTAAAATGACAACCGATTATCAAACTGCCTCTGGCTCTAGACACTGTAATCCCCCAGATGTTGCAGAAGTCTATGAAACACGAGAGTCTGAATTAGATCTCTCAAACAATATCAGCTTGTCTGCTTTCGTAAACCCTCAGCATTTAAGTCACAAAATTAAGTTGACCCTGTCAGAAAGCTTAAGGACATGTAACAAAGCCGCAGGCAGTCATATTACTTCATCTGCTTTCGTCTCATCTCCTCTGTGTAATAAGCTCCCACTCCAGCAAGACCACCGGGGCTAATAAGGGTTTTATCTGCTTTTGATATAAGATATTAACACCTCATCAAAGTTAAGCCAGCGGTAGGCTCTCGTCTTGCCTCCAAATTTACATTAGCCTAACAATGTCTCGAAAAGAAATCTTATCAAATTCAAATTAAGTTGGAGTTGAATGGCCAGAAGGATACTGGTACCCATCACTCAAAGAACATGTAATTTGTCTCTATTGCAAAGAATACATTCATTTTTTTTGCAAAACATTAAAATTATAGTTTCTATGCAGTCGTGCTAAGACTTCTGCTCATAATCCTTATTCTAAACAGATTGCATTTGTGGCATATTAACAATTAATTATTAGCTGTTGGGATGTGAAAATGAGTCTGAGTGACACACTTGGGATTTGCTGGTGTGAAAAAAAAAGGACACTGAATTGAGTTAGACAACTTTAAATTGGATCCTGGAACAGACATGGCAACTCTTCTGATTAGTTCGTCTCTGAAATCTTTACCTGAGGGGGGAAATGTAGCACATGCTTGTAACATGTTGTTGTTTTATTGCTTTCATTAGGTACTTAATACAAGTTGCAACCCTGTGGTTAGATGAAGTAGTGATCTATAAACCTGAATATGCAGAGTACTGAGCATTTACATTAGATGTACACAAAAATCTAATAATCTTATATATGCTATATATGTGTTTGTGTGTGTGCATGTGTGTGTGAGTGTGTGTGTTAATAATTTCTTATTAGAGGAAGACCTCATACAGTTTGTGTTTGAGCTCAAAGACAACATGTTGATTTTGCTGTGAGTTATTTTAGCAGCCTTCACAGAAAAATTCTCAAGGTATCTAGCGCGAGAGTGCAAAGGTTTCAGAATTCTTATCATCCCTTGTGGCATCTTTTGTCAGGTTGTATGAAAAAAAAAAAAAAGAAAAAAAAGAAAGAAATATTAACTGGAAAATATAGCTTGGAGAGATAGAAAATAAATTACTTCAGTGTGGCAAGGAAAAGAAGATTGTGAGATTTATCAAGTCAAGATGGAAATGCCTGCTAAGTCTGTGCCCCTACCTTGAAAAATTAAAGAGAAATCAAATGCCTTAGAGTGCACAGCGATTGTGATGTACAGGTATGTGTGTGCGTGTGTGTGTGTGTACTTGCCTGCATGCTTATTTATAGACCAATTTTTTGATGAATTGGTTTTGCACAATATCAACTACTACATTTCTAGCGTGATTCATGCCAGTAGATACAGATGCAGATGCTCATGCACAGACACAACGTTTCACTGGATCTGACTGTGAGTTTTTTTAAACTACAGTCTTCCTCTTCTAAAGAGTGAAATGAACTCACACTGTTCACGATTAGTCCAGATATACACACTTAGCCCGGCTGTGCTTTCCAGTCTTTCGACACTCAACAGATTTTCTGTGAAACAGCTTGACTGGCAAAATCTATAATTGTACAGATAAGTGAACATGTTAGCAAGATAAAGGTTAAACTATCAGGGATATGTTCTCCATCCGTCTAAAGCCAATTTTACACATTCAGCTCAAGCAATAGTGGGTGGGGAAGGAAAAAAAAATGGCAAGTCAATATTGATTGATCTGGAGCCTTAGCAATTACCTCCATGTGCAGAAGACCATGTTAAGGTCACTATTATCTTAGCTCATTTTACGGGTCAGCGCTCTGGCTTTGCTGAAATAAATTAATGGGGTAAACACTTTACTTCACCTTGATCGAATTTACAGCAAGTGTAAAAGGTTTGCATATAGGTGCAAGGTACAGTACCAGCCAGTGACCCTTGATAATTTGCTGAACCCTGACAAAATTTAAGTGCCTAAATGGACTATATAAACAACATTGAAAATCTCCGCAACAGTTGTGAAAGAGGATAATAAAATAATGTGAAAATGTAATTAGACAAACCTACATTCTCTTTACCAGAGGCTTTCAAACGGCGTGCCTGGAGGCAAGGTCAAGTGTGGCATTGAATTTTGAGATCTTCGATGCATTTAACTCACCGTCTAACACGAGTCATCTTTACACAAAGCAACGAAGTCAGAGAAAAGACAGAGTAAGGCTGGCGTCAATTTGTGTGTAAATATGTCAAGCTGGAGAAGAGAAGGGTTAAAATAACCCAGCTCTGACACAACTCACCACTGAGGAGAAAAGCCAAAGAAAGGTAGACGTGACCCGGTGTGTTCTGTGTAAATAAAAGCCAGAGTAAATAGAATGGTAACCGTGGTAACCATCTCACGCCATAACAAGCGCTCCGTCACCTGTGCACCTGTGCAAGGTGGCATGGATATAAGGTTCAGCAGGAAACTGTGGCAAACAGTGAAGTGCTGTCTACTAGATGTGAGGGAGAACTGTAAAAAAAATGAAATAAAATCAAAGCAAGGATAATGGAGACTTTGCTTCAGTTCAAGCAGGCAAAACTTAAGCCATTAACGGCAACATCTTGAATCCACCAGATGTAAAAAGGGCCTAATTTTGAAACATTATCACACAATATCCATTCACATAAAGTTTATTATCGTACAGGGTAAAGGGTAGATAAAAAAGCACCAGTGGAAACTGATTGTGATTAAATCTAGCCCAACTCTTTTATGGCATTTTTACCCTGTGTGCTGTCTCATTACTCCAACAAAGCCACATGGTAAAAACTGGAAACATGATTGTGGAACCTAATGATTATGCAAAATGATCACGGTCAGCTCAAATAATCGTTATCATGCAATTATGTAATAATGGAGACAGGCCTAAATGCGATGCAATGTTAATGTTATTCTGCATAATTACAACTACTGTACAGCTATGTGCCTGAAGATTTGGGTTTGACCTCTGATGTGCCTTCGCCGCCAAAAGATTGAAAAGCACTGAGTTGAATCTTGGCTGACTCCACTACAAAACTGCTGCGCACGCCTTTTAAAAGTTAGCTATGTGTATCTTTACTCAAGAGTTTAAAAAGAAAAAAAAATACATTATAAGAAAAATTATTAAATTAAAACTATTAAAATTATGATGGATATTTCTGCCACTATAAGAAGTTCCTGAATGAAAAGCCATTTATATTCTATAATGCAGCACAGACTTTATGGGAGTGTTAATTTCAAATTCTTTATGTAACTGCACACTGTTTCTGCAAAATGGTGCCCAAGGCTGCAACTGTTGTTGCAAGCTAGGCTTCAAGCAGCATCAAGCAGCCTAGTGTATAGTACAAATACAGCACACTCCACTTCAATGACAAGAGTGAAGCCCTCAAACTTCTATTTACTGCTTGATACCATTATGTATTCCATGAGAAGGAATGGGAAAACAGAACGAGGCCAACAAAACATTCCATCAGTTTCAGTATATTGACATTCTTCTCTGGCCTTCAGGCTGACCTGCAAACAACTCTGTTATGTTCTTAAGACCAAAATAAATTCAATTTCCAATGTAGTGATCTCCTTAATGAAAAATCAATGTCCCTCACTCAGTATCATGCTCCCATGGGGCCAGTAAGAAAGATAAATTTATCAACGGGCCGGAGACGGTGCCCTGGGGGACGCCACCCCATATGATCAAACAGAATGCTACAGAGTGTGTCCAACCAGTCCTCCATTATTACCCAGCTTGTGCTCTTAATGTGAGCCCACAGAGGAGGGATGACAGTATTGATCTAATGAAAGTACTATTTATATTCTCACAAATCCTCTCACCAGTGATTACAAAAACACTCCACTGTAGCGGTCAGCCTGTTCTCGGTGTGTGGAGTATAGAGGCTGACAGTTTGTTTGCCTTATATGCATGCACTGTTATCTCTCCATGCTTATTGCTTCAGCAGGTTTAGCATTTCCTATCAGACTCAATGAAGAGTTATTAAAATATGCTCTTGACTATGGACTGTTTGTCTCGGTGGCTGCACTGCTGTCAAATAACCAACTGTCAAATCAATAAAAATGGATATGACAAATTTGGGACATCTTCTTGAATGAGAAATAATCCTATTTTTACTTAATATTTTCCATTTGGATATTATTTCACAATTCCCTTAAATGGCTACACAAACAAAAATCAATGAGAAGACTTTCTGAAGACAAAAAAAAATTTCACCTCAGGTATTTGTTTTGTAAAATTGCATTGAAACTTCTGCATTGCTTGGCCGCATTCCTGTGAACAGTTCAAAGCTTCTTGGTTATTAATAACATCACACCTTGTCAGCTAACCCCCAGATAAGGGGACACAAGGTTGTTGTCACGGGGTATGGTTAACAGTACTATAGATAAGCTTTAATCCCCAGTAGGCTTAATGTAATGCATAGTAAAAATGATGGGACCGCAGAACAAACACATGTGTAAACAGGGTCCATAGGATAAAATAGCAGCATGCTGAAAATATACACGGGGGAAAAAGAACATGCAATGGGTTCTTCAAACGCAAATGTAGCTCATGGTAATGTTATTCCTTATTCTGTAAGTGTAGCTGTCGTGTAGCCTTCACTCACATGACCCACAGGAAATCATGTGTATTTTGATATGCATGAACAAATTCTACCCATGGCTATGCACTCATGAATAAAACAATGAAACATAGATAATTATTGACCCTCTATGTATAACAGTGAACTGCAGCCCAACAAAATGTCTGTGCATATGGGTACATTCTTTCAAATGTCACCTATGACCCTATGTAGCATAATCGTATTAACCATTTGAGAATGGGTGTCATTCATGGAAAGATTGCATGCATCAGAAATAATTCAGAAATACACTGGGAATCCAGGCAGAAACTGAAATAAGTTTTACATTAACATGGACCCAAACACTCAAAGTAGATACTACTTTTCAATCTGCAGTAAAAACATGGTTTTAAGCAATGCATAACCAATTATTTGCTCATTATGCAGGTTTGGCCAAACACCGTCTCAGAATGATTTGGATATATCAGAGTCTACTGGAAAGACTATCAAATACCATTTTTACCACATTCAACTTTAATATTGTTATTTAGTGAGTGCACCTTTGCCTTCCCTTGAGGAAATACATATTATCGAGAAGGGGTTTAATTTATTGAATCCTTTACAGATAGAAGATCTCTGTTCATCCCACCCAGACTGTGTGAGCTTCTCTCTAATGTGGCTCTACTGCCCATAAGCAGACATTGAGTGATTAGTGCTGCTCTGCCATTGACATCATTTGCATTTTAATAGACCATAATTACAACTCGGGGAAAATAAATTGCAGTTTGAAGAATGTTTGAATTACTCCAACTCTCCAGCCCTCCTCATGAGATAGCAGTGAGCATATGCAGGAGCTGCCTGGATAGTTAATATCTAGTCCAAAAATTTAGAGAGGAACAGGCTTGCAAAGTGGAAAAAAAAGTAGACGGAAACAATGCATGCTATGTGAGTGTCCTCCATGACACAAACCATGACCATTTCCAGATAAAATATTTTGGATGGGACTGACAACCACAGCAACTAATGCACTGCAAAAATCTCCATCCTAACAAGTCATTTCGTCTCATGTTTGGCCTCAAAAATCTTGGGGGGAAAAAAAAATC
>OMLF01005314.1:1873-40315 GCA_900302615.1 Holocentrus rufus | reverse complement strand
ATGACAACAGGGGAGCTCTGGCTTATAGAGAAGCGCTGCTTTTTATTGTCTGTGCGCACAGAAAATATTTTTATGTGAGAAGCTGATGTCATGCCGTCTCATACCGTGGCTCGGCACTCCCGGGTTTCAGTCTTGTAAATACTGGCAGTGCCTTGTTCAGGAAGCCTTTAAAGTATTACAAGACTACTAGACTACAGTTACACTCGTTGTTTGCTTTTCCCGTATGAAGCATTGCTGTTGCAATGGATCCTGTCCGCTCCTGCGCAATAGTATGCCTAGAGAGAGAGAGAGAGAGAGAGAGAGAGAGAGAGAGAGAGAGAGAGAGAGAGATTAAATTTAACATGTACCAACTGTTTGGGTTTATAGGTAGTAACTGGGATTCAAAACTAGTAAAAAATGTGTGTCTTGTTTTGTGCTGAACCAGGCCTCTAGTTAGAGATGGGCGAGAGATAAGTTGGGGATAAGTTTGCATATAAGTGCATGAAGTAATGAATCTGTCCATATCACCACATTTAGAACTCGACTTACAAATTCCCGACAGGGCAGAAATTTTTGCCTACTAATGGTCATAATTTATGATGTGTGGACCAACATGTGCTCATTGGGCAACAGCTTCCTGAGTGCTTAACGAGCATAAAGTCGCACACTTCCGGACATTAATTGGGGTAGCCAGTGAAGGCAGAGTGCTTATAGAGGGCTTTATATTGTTAGTATGTGAATTACTCCTTACTCTAAGGTTAGACATGGGTTAAAAGAAAGGGATCAGAAAGATCTCTCTCTCTCTCTCTCTCTCTCTCTCTCTCTCTCTCTCTTCCTCTCTCATGGTGATTGTAATCATGGTTGATAATTTAATGTGTGTTTGTAATACTGAGTAAGGTTTTGATGTCGAGTGTGGCTGTATATCACCAAGCATGCAAAACAAAACTCATTGCTTACATGGATCTATATGGGCCCCGGTCTGCTGGGAGAGGTGGCCCTGAGGTCTGTTTGAAATTAGGCCTGCAGCAGATGAATAAGTCTGAGGTCGTTTGGCGCGTAATAATAATAATAACAATAATTATAATAATACAGTTATTATTAATAATATTACTATAATTATTATTAATATAATAATGTACATTATGCATACGTCACGATTTATATTGTCATTATACATTCATCATGTATTTACCGTGGCTAACTGCAAACAGTAGCTTGTACCGTTAATTTGCATGTTTCCAGTCTCTAAATAATTGATTATTTTCGTGTCAGACCTTTCTGTTCATTGGAAGTGTTAAAAATACGAATGTTAAATTCTTTCGTTCATTGTACATATTACTGGCAACTGCTAGTCACAACCAAAAGAGCATGGAGACTTAAACCAAACGGCTTCTTTCCTTGCTGCATCAAAAGCCGCGCTTGTGATTTGTCCCACAGGCCGCCATAAAACACTAAAACACCGGGGAAAGAAAGACCTCTCCAGTTCTGCACATTTGGACAACCTCTATTGCATTTCGACCTCTCCAGTCTACACAAGCTTTTGCCAGCCATTAATTGCAGCCTAAACTCTGTAAATAAGACTGTGAAAATAGGCTCTAAATCATCAGTGTTCATGTGATGGAGATTTTAAAATTTGTTTAGAAATATAAATTAGATCGTGACATGATCACTTCTAGTTAAATAATTTATTTGAATATTTTCTTGAACTACTAAATGAAAACTCAGTAGTATACCAACTGTTAGGTGAATACGAGGTTTTATGTAACCCAGCCGGTTATGAAATTATGTTTCCTCAAGTTATGCACACATGCTGTTGTTAATGAATGAGACAAAATTGGTGCCCAATTTAATCCAATTTGGGTTTTATTTTTGTTGGTTAAATTAAAATTCAAACTTGGCTTTGCGTATAAAGGAATGGATAATCTCTGGGCGAGTTTTGCGCACTCGCAGTATTTGGTCACCAACAACTTTGCGCCTTTCAGAAGCTGAGAATTAATTGATATAAATTATTCCACGTTCTTGCTAGCGATTATGAAGTTGGTTTATCCCGCCGAACAACTGTAGCGTCTGTAACCGATGTATTATTTAACATCCAATGAGGGAAGAAAAACACTTCAGAACTGCAGTCTCAGACTTTTGAGCCTTATTTGCCTCAAATTTGTGTAATGCGGATGTCACACATGGCCACGAATAAGGTGAAAGGAAACTTTTATTGCACCGGCTACTTCCTCCTCTTTGTTCTTGTCTCTTTTATGGGCTATTCAGGATACTAAACAACAGACCAAACAGTGTTGCACGTTTAGGCTGCAAGTATTCACCCTATTCAAGAAATCAATGAGGTGGACCAACAGGCTGTAGCCAGATCGACTGCGTTTGAACTGAATAGCCAGACATTTTCAATAACTGTATTGATTAATTAAGCTATCAGTTATGGGATGTTAAGAAAATGCAAGATAGTGTCCATTATGCGCCAGATTTATTTTCAAGCAAGCGTGGGGAGTTTTATTTTTAATTCAATTTAAATGCGTTTGACTTTTAATGGATTAAAAATGCTGGCCGTATCAAAGCCTCAAAGCCGCTCTCGTTTTCTGAGCTCAGAAAAAAATGTCTGGGTTATGTTGATCTATAGAAAACTGTGGAGAGTATATGGAGCTATATGCTATAATATATCATTCATTTGAGATGTTACGCATTTCATGGGTCCACGGTTCACATGACAGGCGCTTAACTTTAAGCCAATTTTTTTTTTTTTTTTTTTTTTTTTTTTTTTTTAACAGAACACCTCTATAGTCGTTACCAACCCCATCATTTGCTACTCTGCATCTGAGATAATTATTAGTTCCCTAACCTCCTTCTGTCAAAGGAATTTCGAAACATATCACAACAACAAAAAAAGGACAGAATCTCTGCATAAGCGCCTTAACATGTATTTTCGAATGAATAGCCAACATTTTTTTTTCTATGAACTGAAGAGACTGTTCGTGTGAACAATGAGCCTGTAATGAACAAGAAAACATAATCCCAACAGAAAAAAATCACAGAACTTCAATCATTTTAACAGTGTATATTTTCAACAACTCTTTCTCTCAAATTAATAGCCTTTTTTTCTATGAACTTAAGAGACTGTACCTGTGATCAGTCAGCCTATAGTGAACAGGAAGACCCCGCTCAGTTAGCCTATGAAGGCTTTTGCCTGACGTAGGTTGGACAGTCGCATAACTGATTGGATTTTTCAAGAGGGTGGCAGAAATATCTTCTTAAACGCAGTTCTTTACGAGTCGACTGGGCCTACACGCTATTTCCCTTTGGTTTATGCCTCCACATGCTGTGCAGTGCTTTCATTTCTGAGCATGGAGATTGCTCCTCGTGTTGCAGGGCTTTGCTGCAGAGTTAGTTGTTGGTGAGCTGGGGAACGTCACTTGTTTTATTGCCCTCACAGAAGAGAGACCATAAACGCATTCTTACCACCTACACCCTCCCCCAGTTCGGTGTGAAGGCATGATAATTCCTCACATGCCAGATAGTACAATTAATACACAATGAAATCATTAAGAGTACGTCAGAAAATCGTCAATATGGGTGAGATTAACACTAAATACCAATATTCATTTGAAGCTTCATTCAGAGGCAGGGCGTCATGGTGCGTAAGACCCTCATTGTATATGGGCCCCCAACGGTCCTTTCCATTTATTGATATTGTATCTCCATAGAGTTGTTGTAAAATTACAATTAAGTGAGTTTTTACTCTCTCACACACACACAAATACACACACCACACCTCACCACACCACACCACACTACACACACACACACACACACACACACACACATAGATACATGCATACATACATACACAAACACTGCGTCACACAGGTAAGAACATTATTTCATAGAAAATTGACTTGATCCCACTTTTTCTGCTCTGGTTTCTTTTGAAATTCCTCCTGAAATCAGTCTTTTTTCTGCATTTTTGCCGACTTTGACTCCCGGTAGAATATGCCTACTGCACCGAATGACAGGAGCCACATTTTGCATCATATACTCCTCGTAAACATCATATTCTCAATTCACTTCGAGTCTACAATTTCTTTTGCTCCCCGGCTGTATAGTGTGTTACTCGAACTCTACGTTGTGTTTATCGGCATTTAGCACTAATGTTCAAGCTCTGAGCTAAAAGCTACAGTTTCTCCTCAACTCCTGGCTCTCAATTGGTGGAGAATGGTCAGCTGACATTGTCATATTGTCTCTCACCGAGCCAAGCCTCAGCTATAACACTCGGGTTTGTGCGTCTTAACCGGAGATTGGAAATTAATAATATTGAATCCTCAAAGTAGCCCACGTCCATTGAGAGAAGCAGAAAGTGGAAAAAAGAAGACCTTCGAGAGCGGTGTGGTTGGTTGACAGAGACGGAGGGGAGATTTACTGAGAAGAAGATTGAAAAGAGACCGATAAAGAAGTGGGGAGAGTTGGAGAGAGGGTTACAGGCAAGGTATGAATTCTTATTTCGCAAACCCGTCGCTCTCCTGCCATTTATCTGGTGGTCAAGACGTTTTGCCCAATGTACCCCTAAACTCCACCACCTATGACACAGTCAGACATTTTTCGTCGTACGGTGCTGCTGTGACCCAAAATCGGATATATGCACCTTTCTACTCTCCTCAAGATAATGTCGTGTTTGGGTCTGGCAGGGCACAGTATGAATATGGATCAAATGTGTTTCTTCAAGACAAGGACGTGCTTCCCAGTTGCAGACAAACAAACATGGGACTCAATACACAAAGCCACATTGCTCAAGAGTACAGTTTGGATCAAGGAAGAGCAGGAGCTCAAGACCAGAAAAGCAACATCCCGATCTACCCGTGGATGCAGCGAATGAACTCACACAGCGGTGAGTTTTACTACGACAAATAAATTAAGGAAATGGGCCAGTTTTACGATATGTCTTACCAAGAGAGTAAGTTACTTTTTATGGCCCCATAAACCATTACTGTATCCCCTAGACTTGTAGATGGGCCCTTTCATGTGCAAACAAACAGCTTTCATTTTAAGAATGATATAATGATCATAATCAGTAGCATTAGACATAAAGAATATCTTTATATCTTTCATTATTTTAGATAATAAACAAGATACTTATTTAAAATAAGGTTTGTTTAACAGTTTAAAAAAAGTATATATATTTTTCCTATGTTTTTTCTGATTCTGATTATGAGGTCAAAGTTATATTAAACTGCCTCAGAGTATTATACTGGACTAAAAAGTCTCTTTTTAGATATATATCAAATATGATAGTATCTTGTGTATGAATAAATTAGTTAGAATCTTTTATCTGATTTGCCTCCCTGCAGGAGTCGGCTACGGGTCAGACAGACGCAGAGGACGTCAAATATACTCTCGTTATCAAACACTTGAGCTGGAAAAGGAGTTTCATTTCAATCGCTACCTGACCAGGCGCAGACGCATCGAAATCGCAAATGCGCTTTGTTTAACAGAGCGGCAGATCAAAATCTGGTTTCAAAACCGACGCATGAAATGGAAGAAGGAGAGCAACCTGACCTCCACGGTGACTGGAAGTGAACAGACAGGAGCCTCTCAAGAGGAGGAACGCAGTGGCGCAATGGAAGAGGAGAAAGATGAGGAGAAGAAAAAAGAATAAAAAAAAATACCACCAGATGACCATGAAAGCCCAACATAACTACCTAAAAAAAATCTCTATGGACCAGAGACTGACTTCATTGCATGATGGCTACTCTGCAGCTCTCTCACTATATCTCATGTTGACCACAGGAGCGTTGAGCCTTACAAGAAATCCAAATCATTTCAGGCACAGTATGGCCCATGCAAAAATATCTTGGCATGGGAGCGCAGAATTAGTTTTTCATTGCCATGTCACCCTTGTGTTGTGAAAGGGGAAAAGTATTAATTTCAACGTTGTTCCCCATGAAAGCAGAATCTATGTATTTATCCCACACCCCATTCATCACTGTAAACTCTTTGATCACCTCACAAACTCCAGTGTTGGTCAGGCTTAACTCCACATTTTACATTAACATTCCACGTATGAAGGAAAGGATCGGACGTACACTTATTTTATCACAGTATAATGTAGTACTTGAATCGTCCGCAGAAAGTGTCTTGTATAATCCTGAAAGTTGCACGGGATCAAATACACACAAAACTGAAATGCCTGTATATAATCAAAGTAATACTATATTATGTAAATCCTGTGAGGACTTATGTGCATTTAGCCGCTTTGATAGACGCTTCATAACATTGCGCTTAGCCCTTTTTGATCATTTGACACAATAGGCTTTCCTTGTGAGATAGATTTGTACACTAGTAATACTTCACTTTTGTTTGGGGTTACGAATTCATGTTTTGTCATAATTGTGTATCATGGAATAAAATATTTGTAAAACTTTCACCCTCGTCTTGTTCTTTTGGTGTGTGGCACTTCTTAACATGACTCAGATGGCCGCAGAAAGAAAGGTTGCTTACACTACGTATACTCCCCACTCAGTATGACATTTAAAAAAAAAAAAAATATTACATTTCAAATTTATCCTAACCTTTTGGCCAGGAGAAACTCTGAAAGTAAGTGGGCGGCAAATAATCCAAGCAAAGCCCGGATTTCTGAGCCAATTTTGGCCTCTTTCATAAATGTTCAACTTTAAATTGGCATCAGGGACAAAGGAACGGGCTATTGTTAATACGTAATGCAACACAACCATTTCCGTATATATTTATAATAACCTACAGCGACATATATATGTGTAGATTGTAATCTGCATTTTCTCAAATTGATTTTTACCAATTTAATCATATAAATTGACGTTACTTCTCAGTGTATTTGAGCTAGATGTGGACATAGCCTAATCTATTATAATTATTATGATTATTATAACTATTATGATTATTAACGTTATTATTATTTTCGGACTTATGTGGGACACACACGCTGGCATGGTCAGAGAGCAGTGGCCGGCCCTGACCGTCCTGCCCCATACCAGACACCAGATGACGCTCTTGTCTTACTGTCTTGCCCTTTTTTCGCCAAGATCTCTGCATGGTCTTCAACAACCAACAGCTCAAAGTTTACCGGACACGTTTCTCCTATTCATCAATATCCCCATTGAGTATCAAAGCCAATTTATGACTGGCCAACATGTGCACGTGATCCCATACAAATACCCCATATTTGGGCAGCGCACGTCGGATCAAGAATAAAAAAAAAAGATTCCATAGCCTACCCCACCTATAAATCCTGGATTATTTTTTTAGGACAGACAGCTCTGAATTTTCCAAAACCGACTACAAAGAAAAGCAATGACCAACAAAACAACGAAACAGCCGAAAAATACAACCCGCAGCCCTCTTTAGTATATAAGGAAAGTATCGGCAATACTTAAACATGAGCTCTTATGTTGACAGCTCCATGCTCAGGCAAACAAGCGAGACAAGTTCTCCTAACACTATGTTTAATTTCGATCACTGTGGTTCTCTAGCTGGGCGCAGGTCCAGTCGTTATGAGGGTGTTAATGTGAACGGGATATTCGCTTGTCCCGTCCCCACGACCTCTGCTGAACAAGAGGAGATGAAAACTAGCCTGCGTGGCAATACGGATACTCCTCTACCGTCAGGACCACAGATAACCATGGTCTCCAGTAGCTCGTCCGTGGACGCAAGTGGGCTCAACTACGGCTGTAACACGCTGCTGGGACAAGAGACAGACAGGAACGCGGAGAGGAGCGCGAAATCCAGCGGCAACAAGACCCAGGAAAGCGAGAGAAAAGCGGAGAACACGCAAGCGGTTAAACGAAATACAAATCTGAACCAGCGTCAGGACAGTGAGCAGCGGCCACAGATTTATCCATGGATGACAAAACTACACATGAGCCACGGTAAAGTTTGCCTATTTTCTAAAGTGCGACTTATTCACTCTTAACGCTGCAACACTTCTTTTCGCCCGATCCCGTTTCCCTCTTGAGTTTTATAGGCCAAACGCAGGAAATAATAAAAACTCGCGGTCATAAATTTTATGACAAAGGCATCCATTGCTCGTAAACCTGCTCTGTTACGGTGAAGAGGTGATCTGTGGGGTGATTTATGGTGGTATAATTGGATAAGAGAACAAAACTGTGATAAAACTATGAAATAATATTACAAATTCATGTTTTAGTATTATTTTTTTTACCTTGCTAAATCTATACTCTTAGTGAAGCTATATGTATTACATTATCAGAGGCTCTGTGTGATAGGAGGTTTAGCCTTAAATTGAACTCTGGGAAACACCAATGCCCTGACCCAATCATGAACTTTTCACCTCTAAAAGATTTGAATAGGCATGCTCCTTTTCCATGCCTTGTATTGGAACCACTAGTTGCCTATAGGCTACAGATGGACAGTGAGCACATTTGGTGCAAATTGAAGCCTCTTCTGTTTTGTGTTCCTCCATAAGCCCACATCCAAGAACACACAGCGGGGTGTTAACATTAAATCCAATAAGACTGGGCCTGTTACCTCGCTTAGCACGCCAATGCTATAGAACAAGTCTAAGGAGGATATTTTTAATACTAGAACATAGAAAATAGTGATTTTCACGTTTAGGTAGGCCTGCACTTCTTTATCCATTTGTTTTTCTTACACTAGGATATTGTACTCCTGCGCAAGCGGTCTTAGGCCCAGGCCAGCATTTGCATGGAGCCCAACGCATTATTATTTTATGCTGCCCTATTTAACTCCTCCAATTTTTAATTACACGGTATAATAGGACAGGATTTCTTAAGTGATAATGTAATTATTTAGATTTTATTGAGACTGAAAGTTAGGGATCCTGTGGAGGCCCCCTCTCCCTTACAATGAATTTGCCCACCTTTTATTTCCTGAATAGTGTTTTCCAACCCTTTTAACCTGACATATTTTTTATGACATAAATTCATAGTATAATAGCATAATAGCCAGTAGTATTAAGCTAATTTAAGTTATTTGAAGGCAGGGTCTTTTTGAGGAGGGAAACATAAATTAATGCCTTTAATAGAATCTAATTTATTTTTGTTTGCATTGGTGGTTGTTATGATAATCACCGACTGAATCATAGGTAAGCCACCTTTATTTTATATACCACTACACCACTGCTGAAAGCTAACCGATTTTAATACCACTTCAGAATCGGACGGTAAGCGGTCCAGGACCAGTTACACCCGCTACCAGACTCTGGAGCTGGAGAAAGAGTTTCACTTCAACCGGTACCTCAGCCGCCGCAGGCGCATAGAGATCGCCCACACCCTGTGTCTAAACGAGAGGCAGATCAAAATCTGGTTCCAGAACAGACGAATGAAGTGGAAGAAGGACTCAAAGATCAAAGTGAAGGAATAAGTGCACTGAACGAGGTGCACGTTCAGCCCACACTGCATAGTGTTGGAGTGCTGCCTGACCTCCGGATGAACTGTTAGGAGCAATGACATCATGACACCGCTCTGTAGTGCTTCATCACCAATTATGTGTCACTTGCTGCAGTTTGGGACCTAATGTATTGAATATCACTCACTTTGATCAATCGGTTTACATTTCTAAATTAATTTGCTGCCCATGCGATGATAACCTCACTTTGCTGCATTGAGGGACCAAAGGTTGAGGGGAGCTAGGTCCTTTTCGCTGCAAGTTTGTAGTACATGGAAAGACTATACAGCACCACTAATATCATATAGAGCAGAAGAGGCTGGCTGATAGCCTAAATAATTTCTGTCCACATGACAGAAGTTAAACAAATCATATAAACGCATATGTACGGATATGTGTTCTCAGTGGTTTTAAAATACCACGATGGTGGTGAGTTGTCAGAAGCAACAGAATATAGTTTTTTCCCACCCCATAAAAATGGGCATTTTCCCCTCCTTCTTTTTCATTTAAAATTTATTCTGTAATGTGTTGCAATGCAAACAAGTTAGACATCTGGTTGGATGTGTGATTTGTTCAATGAGCAGTGTCTTTGTGGGAGAGTTTCTTTCTTTTGGTCATATGAAGGCATCATACATGTTGTCATATACCGTTGTGAATCTAAATCCTTATGTATAATTCAACAATTGTATGTGATAATATTGTTGTAATGTGCAATGGAGACACATCCCCCCCTTGGTAGGCTTAAGGTGCCTGGCTTACACAAGGCCTAGAATAATTGATATAGGCATATTTGTTCATTGTAATCAATAAAATCTCACAATTTAAACAGTGTTCCAATGTTTGTGTGCTCAGTGCAGATTTCTCTTACGCCAGACAATTACTTCCTGATATCAAGACAATAATCAATGGCATCACACATCAGGGTTATAGTTTAATGACTTCTAACGCTATAGTGAATTAAAATACTTAAAAACTGGAATATTAGTTTTTTGTTGTTGAAAGACTGAAATTTTAGTTTGTTTATACATGATCTGTCTCATTGTTATTGTTGATGACTCCACTTTTAATGCGAATTTATTTTACTCAGTGATATCTCTAGCCTAATAATAATCAAGAAGTGTAAGTGAAATCTTTTTAATAACACGATCAACTCTTAAAGCTTTCACGTACAGTTTGGTTAGAAATTTACAGAATTTCCTTGACTGACAAATGCGCAATGAAGTTTAAGGCCCCCATAAAACTTTATTGCCCCTTTTCTACCTCTCCAACACAGACAGACTCCGTTTCCTGTTTTGTCAGGGTAGGAAGGGACATAGCCTGTGATAACATTCGCCCAAAACACAACATGGATGCAAAACTTTGGTTTCCTGTGGCCGCAGACTGACGCGCCATCACTGTGAGGCCATATGGTAACTTTATGATTTCTTCCTGCTCTTTGAAGCAGTCATTACTATATTGTAGTAAAAGTAACACTATTATACGGAGGACATAAAGTCATGCCAGTTGCTGCCTGTCTACATTCACAGTAGAAGTAGAGGTAGTAGCAGTATTTGACGCATTATAGCCTTAGTTTATTAATCAGCCCCTGTATAGCTTTGATAGCAACACTTTGAAGGAAATAAAAATCAACTCACCTCTCAAACTAATAGCTTCCTATAGAACTTCCTTGACGGCTAGAGAACTGGCTAGCGCAGCGTTCACTTTCTCTGCACTCTGTTAGGCCTAACCTTACGTGGACAATGTATTGAATCCCTTTTTGTATGTCTTTCTTTTAGGGTATTTTAAAGTTTACAAGGTTACTTATGCCAATTGCCCCAAGCTGGGCCTGTGAATGGTGCATAGGAAGCACGTGGTGTCATTTAAGTGGGTTTTATGGCCTGGAAGAGCTGACAAACCTTCGATATATACACATCATATATAATCTTAACTGTCCGGAATCGCAGCTGCTGGCTTCCCCTTATCTGAGGAAGAAAGGGCTTTGTGGCAGTGAGGGTGCAGTACCTTTCTCCGGACTCTGTAGTCGAGTGGTGTGGGGGACTGGAGGCTGCTGCAGTAAGTTGTTTTTAACTTTGACTTTAGGCCTGCAACGGCTCCGTTATTTTGCCATTTATCATATAAATAATGTTGTTTATGCTTTACGTTAGCCCGACTTCTATCTCTGCATCAACATGCATGATTAGAAAATTAATTAACTTAAAAAATTTACGGTGTGACTGTGCAGGGAATATGCGTCTCGTGCAGTTGCGGGCCTTACGTTTTACGGTTTCATGGGGTAAAATTGGAATTTAAAGATAATCGAGAGAGGGAAGAAATACTTTTTGTTTGTTTGTTTTTTGTAGTTGCACAATTAAATCGAGTGTTGACAATATAGAACTGGCTTTCCGGATTGTTCGCCTTCACCAGTTTATTTTTCTGCAAAGGATTTATGCCAGATTTAATTCTCACAAAATAAAACAAGGTAGCTGTGTATTTGTTCCCATACTTCCCCAGCAGAATTAATTAAAAATAAGTTTCAAAGTGGTGAGTTCATGCGTTTCAACAGCTTGATTTGCACGGCTGCTGCTGTTAGTAAGACAAAAATAAATTGACAAAATTGACTGGAAAATCAAAAGTAAACCAGACCCTGTACCAAAAATCATTTGGCGTTTAGCCGCATACTCCACCCCACCCTTCACCTCTCTCTCTCTCTCTCTCTCTCTCTCTCTCTCTCTCTCTCACAAACACACACGCACACACACACACACACACACTTCCCTATATGCACTATATAGGGGCTCAAGTTTGTTGATGTATGTGAAATTGTGGTTTGTAATTATATGAACTCCACAGACAGCCTGCCTGTGAACTTCTTATACAAAGTAATAACCTCCATACAAAATGAGCTTTAAAATGCAAAATATCCCCACAAAATGCTTCATATCATTAACAGCTTCACCTTGTCATAAGGTTAGTCGACGTGCTCATGGGTTCATGAGTTGGAGTTCCAGTTATTTTAGGGTAAAGTTAGAAACTGGGCCAAGGGAAAGGCTTGATTCAAAGACGTTGCTCTTGGCAATGTAATTATGGCATCCTCCAAACTCACACTACCCTCTGGAAAAACAAACACAATTTTTCAAGCTGGATGTGAACCTTCTGTCCTTAAGAGACATGAATGTTCTTTGTATGTTAGACATCAAAATACATCTTTATTGCAAGAATATAGGAATATTAGTTGTTCACTGAATTAACCACCGCCTCTGTGGCCTTTCTTGCTTGTAGTCCATACTGTAGGGAGAGATATCACTGAATTGATCAATTTGTAGACTGATGAGGCGGTGTGATCTTATAAGCTCAATAGTTTTGTGTTGCTCTATAAGGCAGATCATTTAATAGCCCATATGTCTTGGAAAGCAATTCAGCCTACAAATGCCATTTTTTCTTAATCAATGTACAGAATTGCAAGTGGCTAATTCTGATATTATGTCTTGTTTGGGTCAATGTGGCTCAGTTGATAGAGCAAGGTGGTGATGTTCAGCCTTTATTCCTGCAGAACAACAACACAGCGCTGAAAGTTGCTGTTAGAATGAAATGTGTTAGAAATGGAAGCGTTTTGGATCCAGTTAAAAGTTTGCAGGCTTGGCTCAGTTGTTTCAAACACACCGAACACATGTTAAGACACCTTCATATTGACGGTCTGCCATTGTGATGCCAGGCAGTCATTAGTCTGGTGGCGTCTCTGGTTTTCTAACTTCATGTTGGGTTTACTTTTTCAGTCTGTGCACATTTGCTTTCAGGTGTGGAGGGTGATCAATTATACACCTCCAATAGGGGGCACTGTGTAACACGCTCCTTTATGGGCAATACATGGAAGGGGCAATGTTTTTCAGCCATGGATTCATGCTCTTTTTCTTTCTTGGACACATGCCCCATAGTTTTTTGACCATTTGTAAAATCATACTGACTATGCCAGGGAAAAAAATCATCCACAAGATGACATAATAAAAGAAACATTGGCACAGTTGCATTTTTCCCCCCACAAAGTGACATGTCCAATCTTTATTTGGAATTTTCCATGAGGCTAGTAATAAATAAACGTGTGTAATGTGTAATATGATACATGCATAGAGGATGCAGTGGGCTTATTGCACGGATATTTTCTCTCATTTTAGCCATGAACACTTTTCAGCCATTGTGTCTTGTGGTCAAGGCTGGATCAAAGATTTTTTGTTCCCATGATTCAGTCTGAGGAGAGGACACTTCAGCTCCAAACAGTCCAGTATCACTACAGTAAAAGTGAAGTGACATAAACATCCCATTTTCACTGCTGTGCTCTGCTGTATTCTTTTCTTTGACCTGTGAAACTGACACTGTCATTATTCAGTCGACAGAGGTCATTTCCGGGTGAGCACAGACTTCCCTTTATCTAACACCGAGCCCAAATAAGAACCATAAAGTCCCATTATATTGCTTTTTCGAATACAGCCTGAATTTATTTCCAATGTTAAGACAAAGTCGTGATTTTTCTTGACTACTCACTATAATTCAGCCACACTGAAGTCCAGGGATTTCTATTCATAGAACATTTGCCCAAGGAAATACCAAAATGCTTGTAAATTTAGTTTTACTGTCTGAAAATGACCCGTCCTAAATTTCTGTCCTCGGTCCCAGTTCTGCAGGAGACCGCACTTGTCAAAGCTTTTCTAGGGCACCTCCCTTCAATTAGGCTAGATAACAGAGGAGACCAGAGGCAAGGGAGAGGCTGAGGAATCATTAAGGTGAAAAAATTATGCAACATATCAAAAGGATTCATTTCTATATTTGAAAATTTAGAGACTAACGCTGAAAAAAAAACTTAAATAATTTCGAATGAAACAATTTCTCTCTCCTGATATTCGATTTTTTACTACCATTTGTTGATCATGTTTTCGTTTGTTTGTTTGTTTGTCTGTTTGTCAAATATGCATGCGGAAATCCGTGCTGGCAAATGCATCTGTTGAGCAAAAACGAGGAAATTGTTGGAATATGCCTATATGCACTCCTTATGTTTTAATAATATATTGTGCCAAATGTATACGAGTTTAAAAATTAAAACTTTGCTGGATTGATTTAACGGGCGTTGGCCTTTTCTGATTAAAAATATATATCAAAAATTACCTCCCATGCTCGTGTGCTTTTAAATTAACTTTTGATAGAATCTTGGCATCGATAGTTCTCGGGCATTTTAATTTTCAATTTGTACGCAGGAAAGTCCGTTTCTAACATAAAGATATACCTTTTGGAAAAAATCTTTATCTAATTTTCGTTTTCCCCTCTATTTTTCAGAAAACTCATCGGGGCGAAATGAGTGGAATCGTGGATTTATCAGTAAGTGTTACCCATCGCCCCACGCCTTTCCACCTGCCTTTAGTCAAGAGAAGTGACACTTCTGGAGCTTGTTATTTGGCTGTAGGCAAACAGCTGGCTCCGCTGACATCACTGGTATTGATGTCTTTCTCCTCTTAGCGAATTTGGTTACACTCTGGTTTGACTTATACAGAGACACTGATACAACAAGTGAACACAGTGATTTTCTAATCATGGAAAATTAATAGAGATTTTTTAATACTGTATATATATATTATTTTAAAATGCAAAGGTTCTAACATTATATGACAAGTACTGTAACTTACTTGAATTGTTGTTTTGCGCTGTCATATTGTAGAATAAACTAACTTTCGACCATGCAAATAGGTAGAGGAGGTGTTCGGTCTATTTTGCACAGGTGACATGGATTTTAATACTTTGTACGTACTTTATCCAACGAACCACTACATTTTTCATAGTGAACTGCAGACCAGCAAATGGCCTCTGTGGGGCATCTACTATCTAAAATCACCTTTGTTCCCCGGGCATCCCAGCTTGTGCTTGTAGAGGGTATTCAACCAGTCTGTCTGCACTTCATTAAAACTTTTTTTTTTATTATTATTATTTTTTTTTCCTTTGGAAATGCAGCAGCTTAACGTTATTCCACCTGGGAAGAGTAAATGTGTAAAGGCTATTAGGTTAAGGCGATGATTAAAAGCGCACCGTAACCATTTTCATCAGGGAGCGGAATATTGCAGTGTGTTGTCTACATCCAGGTCAGGTTCTGGGCCACCAAATTAAAACAGCCATGCATAGACAGAACAACAAGTCATATAGTTTTGGACAGATTTATTTTGTTTACATATGTACATGTGTGAACATGGTTGTATAGCTGTTGTTTTGCAGGAAAAGGAAAGCTTAACTATTTCTCAAATGAACAAATGAAACATCAAATTAGTCCGCCTGAGGGCCTCATTTTTTGTACTTCTACATTATAACTAGTTATTGAACTAGGTGCACGATCTGAAAGCCATTTGTGGGGAGAAAGAATTCATTGCTGTTTCTCCATCAATAATCCTTGGCAGTGAACTATTGGAACCAGTCAAACGCGAGGGGTGAAACGCGGGTCAGGCTGTCTAACTAATATTAAAATGCGTCCGCCAGAGCGCATGGGGCGAGAGGGAGTACGGGGCGCGCATGCAGCTCTTTCAGACTGGTGGGGTGCACAAAAAGCAAGCACATATTTAGATGAGCAGCAGAGAGCCAAATGGCTTCTATCTTTATCTACTATTTCTTAGTTAGTTCACTATTGGTGGTTTTGGGGGCCTTGTCCTTTAATCAAGAAAAATCTATTAAATTGATACACGGACAGCATGCAGCCAAATATGAAGATTGAGATGTTTTTTTGACCGCGTTTGAAACCCCCACCTGAATTTCCACTGTGGTCAATTCCATTGATTCACAATTTGAGCATGTTTGCTGTTTTTAATAACACTGAAACAGGTCACATGTCTGATATTGCATTTTTCATCGAGGCTTTTCTCATTAGCTTCCAGAATGGCAGGCAGAAAGGTTACCGAGCGGTCAGTATGGTAATAGCAAGCGCAAGAAATCGTTGGGAACAATAGAAACTTATTTTTCATCTGTGCTGTCACGCCGTCCCTTTGTATCCGCCGTGTTTGTGACTGAATATTCATATAAGGAGCTACCTCAAAGGCAGGGGTTGAATGTGGAGAAAGAGACCCCCTTTGCTCAGTCTGTGTGTGTGTGTGTGTGTGTGTGTAGTCAGTGGGTGCATATACATATATATTAAAAAAAATGTTAACATCAAAGTAGTCTTTTTTTGTTTGTCTGGAACTGGATTGTTAATAACAATTGATTTGTTTTGTTGATAACCTCTGTTTGAGCATCACTAACCTCGATAAGCAGCATGCGCTTCAGGGAACGCTTTATTCAGTATTTCTGTTGTCTTTTTAATTCTTGTCACACTGCCTGCAGTAACATGCCAAACACATTGTAAAGATGACCAACTGCTTGCATAGATGTTCGCCTGAGAGATCACCCTTGCAATTCCTAACCTAAAACACATTAGTTGTCTATATGTACCCTGTAGAACCGAATTTGTGTGAAGTACAAACAATCGCAAATACGTCTCTACAGGAATACATGGGCAACTGAAATCCCACGCCAGCCAATGGATTCCTAAGAATCTACACTCTTCTCCGGCTTGAAGCTTTTTTTTTTTTTTTTTTTTTTTTTTTTTGGCCTGCATCAGTGATATAAATAGCTTTTGTCTAAGCTCTAGCCATGCAATAACATTGTCACAAAGTGTATTCATAGTCATAACACACAGAGATTGTGTAGGCAGGCCACAGTGAGTAAACCCATGTGTGTAGTGTGTGGCTACTAGTGTGTCAGAACCTGTAAAACACGTAAGGAACCAGAGGTCGTTTAAAAGTGACTGATTTATGGCTTTTATTGCTCTATAAAATGCCTCTAACATCCTCGCTAGGGGTAATAGAAATGTCGAGCGCATTCTGTGCAAACAGGAAAGCCTTAGAAATATGCCATTCCACGTCGTTTTTTTTCACGTTATTATGTAATTATTGTTGTGAAAATAGATACCCATCATTATTTTAAAATTTGGTGCTGATGATGG
Source organism: Holocentrus rufus (assembly GCA_900302615.1). Lineage (NCBI taxonomy): Eukaryota > Metazoa > Chordata > Actinopteri > Holocentriformes > Holocentridae > Holocentrus > Holocentrus rufus. The sequence continues at coordinate 22,956 of OMLF01005314.1, read as the reverse complement.
ATGGATTGTCTTGTGTCCCTCCTGTTTAAGCTTCATGACTCTCATCAGTTTGAAGCCTAAAAGACACTTAGTGTCATTCTCCTTATGATTATTATTAATAGCAGCAGTTGTTGTTAGTATTAGCAGTAGTAGTTGTTGTAGTAGTCCTGTTGTTGTATTAGGACTATTATTAGGATGTAGATTATTGTGGGTGCATTTGTTATTGTAATTTGCTGTTTTGGCTGCTCAGTCCTCACAACTAAAGACATAGCAATGTGAAACTATTAAACAACATCTGGAAGCTGATAGGAGGCTTCTAACCCATTAGCCTGTGGGTACTAAACCTCTCTCACTTTGACTACAGCTAAGTTCAAGACAAGATAGGTCAGCTCACAGTAAAAGATAACTTTATATTGCTATGCAGTATCCTCTTAAAATATAATCCCATCATTCTCCTACACACTCCAGAAATCTTGGAAACAAATATGTTCCACTAATGTAGCTCACGCTCAGGGTTTCAGCATAGATTATCATGTAATCTTTGGCTGGTTTTCCCAGATGCAGATAAGTTTGAATGTTATTGTAAACATTTTTATCTGTAGATAGAGTAAGTGAGAACTGTTAATTTAAAGCATTGATCTGGAGTGCAATATACACATTGTCAAAAAATGTCAAGTTGGTTTATATTGCTCTACATGCCGCTGTCTGCTTCAAAGTCATGATGGTATACAGGATAATACCTGACTTCCTTTCTGTCTACATGTTCCTCCGTAATACCATTAATTTTGCCTGGGCTGTGGCTGCCCTGTGCACAGCAGCACTCTACTGAGGTGCCGGTCAGAGCAGCAACACACGGATTCCATTCATTTAAATACTGCCTATGTGCTTTCATTTAGGCCATAACAAAGATGACAGCATGTAGGACTCAGAGCAAAAGCTAAGGAAAATTTCTTGGCTTGTAGTAATTTTCAGAGATAATTCCTACCATGTTGGAGATAGAGGGAAACAGGGAGAGAGAGATATGAGAAGAAGCCCTGCCAATAGCAGTATTTTTTGTGAAAGGAAACAGATGGTATAAAAGAATTCGAATAGTGTTTTGAATTTAGTTATATTTCGCTTTGAAAATTCACAAGCAAAGCCTTTGTAAGCAAACCGATCCTGCATGCAGGGAACGGCCTCTTGGCTTAGAGGGTGTACCACTGCTTGAAAATGCTCTTTCAATATCTAACTTTTTGGTCGGCAACAAAAGAATTCACACATGCTTGGCTATTCTGTGACATCATAATTGCACTGTTCCACCACTGTCTGGTCTATGACATAACAGCCCTGATCCAGTGTCGTCTGGTCTATGGAAGCTTAAGGTCTGTGACATCATAATGGCAGTGTTTCACAACTGCATGGTCTGCAACATTACACTACTTGTTCTATACTGTCTGGCTTATGACATCATAATTCCCATTATACCAGGGAAATGGAATGCTCATTTAGAAGGCTTTTGTTATATCATTGGTCTGTTATTTGAAGTTATAGGTGCTGTCATCTCAATGGACTATAGCTCTATAAAATCTATTATAGTAAAGGCCCAATCGTTTTCATTCTAGCCTTTTCACTTTTCTTTTTTATGTACTGAAAATAGGACTAACATGTTTTACCATGGCTTATTCTTAGACTCTTTATTGAGCAGCACCTGACACTTTGTTTTGTTCAATGTTTTTGTTGCTGTGGTATCAAAGTCTCTTCAAAAGTGCGAAACTGCTTACAGAAAAATTAGTTCCATACCTGATGTTATGCCAATTTAAGAAAAGAATGGGGCTGTCAACGAAAAGATGAAGGCTGGGTCTTTTAAGGCAAGTGTGCCATGACACAATCAGGATGTAAAGTAGGCTAAGGCATTAATCCTGAATGAATGCTGTTGTTTTAGGAAGGTGATTTCCTTCTGCCTACTTTGTCCCCTCTTGAACTGAGTTATCAGGCATGCAGTCAAAAATAAACCACAATGACTTCAAGTTTCCAGAGGATCTTTGTACTTCATTCATTTCTGATTCATGGTTTTATAGAAGGGAGCTAAGGTTATTAACTCTATATTACTATTAAAATGGTTTTAGGAGACTCATTTTATAATGGTGATGCAATTCTGCTCATAATGTGTATATCTACATTAATGGGCCATCATTTCTGTTGTAGTTCAGCTGTTATGGGCAAAGGTTGTGCCTTTACTAATTACAAGATAACCTTAATGTTTGGCATACAAAAATAATGACTCCTCTCCTTTTGTTGTATCTTATCCTTAGTGTATCACCTATTGTCTCTGTGAATAATTGAGACCAGTGTATTTTGCCTGTTTTATTTTTTCCTTAGTCAGCAACTAGCTACTAGTTTTGTCCCCTAGATCAATTGCCTTGGTAACACAACTAGAGAGAGAGAGAGAGGGAGAGAGAGAGAGAGAGAGAGAGAGAGAGAGAGAGAGAGAGAGAGGGAACAAGAAAAGAGAGAGAGAGAGAGATGTGTGTGTGTGCCCACAATGGCGACTGTAGGTATGCTAAATACCTCTGGTTCCTTATCCGGGAACTACCTCTTACTCTGCTATTGGGCCATGGGGTCACGTGGTAAAAGTAACTTTACAGGGCTGCTCGCAAGTAGGAGGGCTTTATGGAGCAGAAAAACGACAAAGCTAGAAAAATTATTTTCCACTCCAGAAATTAATGATCATGAGCTCGTATTTGATGGAGTCTAACTACATTGATCCGAAATTTCCTCCATGCGAGGAATATTCGCAAAATAGCTACATCCCTGAGCATAGTCCAGAATATTACAGCCGCGCAAGGGACACTGGCTACCAGCATCACCATCAGGAGTTATATCCTCCGCGGGCGAGCTACCAAGAGCGCCAGTATAACTGTGCAAGCATCCCAGAACCTGACACGCCAAGGGGACATGGACTACCCCATTCTGCGCACCTGCTGGCAGGGAAAGGGCAACCTGCTTCATGTGAAACCCCACAGTTATCCATGTCCCCCGCCACCCCACCGGCCGCAACCTCCGCCTGCAACCAAGCTACCCCGGAGCATCCAAACAGCACAGCCTCCTCCAAGCAGCCCGTGGTGTACCCATGGATGAAGAAAATTCACGTCAGCACTGGTAGGCAACTTGTATGTTTATGTTCACTGCTCTCCTGCTCCTCTTGCTCCTCTCTCCCTTTCCCTCCCTTTATCAGTCCCTCTGACTCCCATCTCGTTGCCAGCCCCTGCTCCGATAGCAGGGAAGCCTTTGAAATGGCACAATTGAGGCGGATTTACGACTCGGCATTGGTAATTACACCCACCATAAATTTTATGGCCGAGGTATACTCAGGGCAGCCGTATCGCCATGTGGCTTCTGCTGTTATGTATTGCGCGATAGAGAGAGGGGGAGAAATGAATAAGAAAAAAAAAAGATTGAGCTTTGTAATCTTGCATTAATAATTTAGCCCATAGTTGGATGTGAGTGTCCTCTCATTACGCTGAGAAGTTCTTAACTTCCCATTTAAATTTCTCAAACAGCTAAACATTCATATCCAATAAATCTTTCTACCCATATCTCAGTTGAGGCCATTCTTGTTTACCCCTCCTTTCCTCCCTTCTCTGTCTCCCTTTCTCTCCACTTCTCCTTTTTCCAGTGAACTCGGGTTACAATGGGACGGAGCCCAAGCGGTCTAGGACAGCATACACCCGGCAGCAGGTCTTAGAATTGGAGAAGGAATTCCACTATAACCGATATTTAACTCGGCGGAGGCGCATCGAGATCGCCCATACCCTGGTTCTCTCCGAGCGACAGATTAAAATCTGGTTTCAAAACCGCAGGATGAAATGGAAAAAAGATCACAGGCTCCCGAACACCAAAGTGAGATCCTCTTCCTCCTCCTCCGGGTCCAACACAAGCTCAGCAGCCGGCGCTGTTGCCGCTGCCTCGGCCACTAATACCGGGGCCCCCGATGAACTCACCGGAGCACAGCATGGCGAGGATATTACCAGGTTATAAACCACAACAAGATTGGGGATAGAAAAAGAACTGGTTATTTATAGAACAATTATATATTTTGTTTTCGTAGCTATCTTGTGCGGTTTCCTTTAAGTCCAAAGTTATATAAAATGCATGTTATATAGCATGGATTACTGCGAATACCGATGAATTATTTTTACGTGACACAGGGTTTAATTTATTTGAAGCAGAATTAAAATGATGTTTTTTATGAAAAAAATGTTTTGAATGAAGGAGAAAAAAAATGTAGAAAAATGTACATTTTATCAAAATGTTATTGTGGGCCATTCTTTTGCCCTGCTGCCCAAGGTGAAATGCACAATCTATTTATTTCAAACAACACTGGAAGGAAATCATTATTATAATAGTTATTTTTGGTATAAAAAAAAACTGGAACACACCATTGATCTTGAACTTGTATGTTTAGGATAATAATGTGTGAATTACCTCGTGTACTTCAAAAACAGGATTTTGATTTACAATTTAGTTTTGTGGTGTTGATGTTGTGTTTAGACCGTTCAAAGCAGATTATTGTGAAATGCAATAAACGGAGTTTAGTGTACTTGTGATAATCATATTGGTCAATAAAACAGTGAGTGTCTACTAGTTTTATATACGTTTGGTCGAACTTCATTCTAGGCCAGCTGAGGTCCAATATTGTTTTGGCTAAGGAGTTATCGCCTTAGATGTGTACAGATGCAATGTGTGATTAATTGAACATTTCATGACGGAACAAGAATCACTGTGTCTACAGCCTGTGTTTTTTTTAAATCTTGTAGCTCATTTTTGCGCCTTGAACTTAGGTGTGTATATTGACATTTGCCCGGTTACACCAGGTAGTCCTACGTGTGTGTGCGTGTGTGTGTGTTTAACCCTCACTCATGTTGGACTGATATTATTTCTGAAAATTGGAAATGGAATAGTTTGTGCTGTGCATACGTGCAACCTCGTCAGTCTGAAGGGCATTCAGTTAACCATAAAGACAAGCCATTGCGGCCCTCCACTATACACTGCACTGCCTCCACCAGTGCCACAAATGAAGCTCTACTTCCTTCGCATCACTTAGTTGGAAATAAAGCTGCATGCGAATACTTTAGAAGACCTTTTGCAATGTGTTAGAAATTAAATGATAGATTGTTGTCAAAATATTCTTATTCATTTTGTAACCTAAGTAGTTGCCCTGCTTTTTTAGACCGTTGCACCATGCAATGGGGATTTCAAATGTAAAAAAAAAAAATAAAGTCGTGAATACAGATAGATTCAATATGATGCGTCATGTGGTCTTCGTTAAAAATATCAGTGATAGAGCAGATGATGATAGTTGACGGTTTGACCTTTGTTACAGAATATAGGCCCAGTTGGCTCTCTCTCTCCCTCTCTCTCCAACCATGCCATAACTCAGGAGGAAAGATGACGTTGATGTTTTCTTTTGTGTTCACCACTTGACTCTTGATTGTATAAACAACGTGATGCATTTTGCTGTTGTCTCCCAAATGGATAGCTCGCCTGAAGAGCGTGCAGCAGCTGACGACAAATCGAAAGCCCTGCGCATTTCAAAAAACGGCGCTAAGCCTGCCTCACTACAACGTCATCGTTACCTTTTCGTCTGGCAAGAGGACCAACACACTGCAAGAATGTTTACGACTGTAGGCCTGCTAGTGCTCACTGCAGGCTGTGTAACAATTTGACAAAATACCGGTCAAACTGCATTCCTTTAATTGAATGATTTGTATTAAAAATGATTTTCTCACACAGATATATTACTTTATTTTATTTTTACTTTCTGGCATGATAGTTCTCGTACAGAATGCCTAAGTTTAAACATGACTTAAGCCCAAAGACGCGCATGAATTTGATAGATTATTGAAATTGTGACATGAATGGACATTATAAAATGCCTTGCTTAGTGGGGGGCAGAAGAACACAAAGGGGAGAGGTATTCTCCATCATCAATCTTGCACTACAGAGTATTGTGCTAAATGCTGGAATATAATTCTGATGACACCAGCCAATTTTGATGTTACCAAATATTCCGCACCAGGCTGTAGCTCTCCATTATTTTGAAATTCGAGAGTTTTAATGGAGTTTGATTTCAGTCACTTGGGCCAAAGCGGCTGAATTTTGCTTTTGGACGTGGCTTTGGAAAGGCACTAGAATGGTGGTGAGACGGCGCTGAAAAATGAATCCAGAACCCTTTATGTTGCTGGACAGATTAGAGAAATTAATGTGCGCACCACAGTCGCAGCATCCCTCCAATCTCTTTCTAGGCCCTGTCGCCTCCATGTCGCGAAGCTGAAAAGGTACTTTATTGAAGTTTTGGGCGAAGTGGGAGAAGGCCGAGTTCACCTCGGGGACACATTTTCTGTCCCATTAGGCTCATTTCAGTCTGGATGGCCGACCTTTCCAACCTTGTGACCTGGCTGGCTCTGTATGCGTGTACCTTCTGTGTGAGCCATCGCTGGTCCCCCTTGGCCTCGGCTTTCTTTGTGGGTTTTTAAGCGATGCGCCTATAGAGAGGCCTGTGGCAGGGCATCTCTGAATGTGTTGCTCCCTTTGTTACTCTGCGCATAGTGACCCAGGAGTGTGTGAACTGTCGGACAGTCCCCCTCTGTACCCTTGTAGGACATCCTACAAATCTGCAGGACTTCCAAACGTGCTTTTTCCCCCCTGACCCTCCAACAATTTGAGTGCAAGGGGATCTAAATATCCAAACTGTGTTCACAAGGAGCTACGGGAGGTTTTGGGTTACGTCTATAAAAGTTCATGCATTGACAGCTTAAGAACGCAGAGTTGAATTATCTTGAGTGGCTATGATACGAGGTTTAATTTGAATTACACTGGTTTTGATGTCTTTTTACGTAATCTGTGTGATATAGTATTCGACATCTCGTCAAATTAATTTATGGAGGGTTTTGTTTGCCAATCCTCTTATCAGCACGGTGCACCCTGTGTGCAGTTTAAGTTATAATTTCACTCACGTTTTGAGAAACAGACAACAAAATTCCAGGGACAACTTGCACTGCTCACGGTTCCAAAAAAAAAAAAAAAAAGGCAAGCAGCCTATCTGGTGCGATCACATGACTTCTGTATGAAAACTGGTCTCAGGTCCTCACTTACATTGGAAATAGGCTGCAATTTATAGGGACCTCTGACTGTATTGTGAAAGTCAGAATGGTTGGTAATTGTGGTCAGTTTTTGGACCGAATCTTTAACCTGATACAAACACATTGCAAACTTTGATTTTTAGCCCCATATAAATTTTTCTTCTATACGAGGTGGCGGGTGCATGACTGCATAGCTCACAAATTAATTCTTAGGCTGTCACACCAAAAGCTGCAGTCTGATAGGAAAACAAAAATAATGATGATAATAATCAAAACAAACAAACAAAATGAGACCCATTGCAAAAGTGAACAATGTTGCCAGCCTCTGAGATATTCCCAAACAGGCTATTGATATGGGTCCACTAAATGCGTCACTGGTTATTTGGGAAATCTTATTCACTGCTCCCTGCGCAAGCAGCCTTATATTTTATCATGATATGTTTGCTTTGCACGGCGCACTAAGCATCAAGTTTTTTTTTTCCTTCAAGAACTGCCCCAGTGAGACCAGTAAGAATTCGGGAATAGACATTCTTTGTGTGTGTTTTTTTTTTTTTTTTTTTTTTTTTTTTTTTTTTTTTGCAGCCATGCCCAAATCTGCAGCACTGATTATCATGCCAAAATGTTCGCTATCATTTCCTCTCTGAATGTTGATGAACTGGTCACCCTGTTGGCACTGGAAGCTAGACAAGTAATCACAATATCTGTCATTTGTGTGTGATAATGCAGCCACCTCCTCATATAGCCGAGGCTACAGGTGCAGCCCAAATTACAGAGGCAGGGTGAACAATGACGGGATATTTCATTTGATCTGTATAATCACTTGCTATCGAAGATTTGTGTAATCTACAAATACACTACATCATGGATAATTTGCAGAGCTTTTCCACGTTGACTTAGCTTTGCCAAGAGCTTAACAAATAAGCCTATTAGGCCTTGTTGGATTTATTATGGAAATAAACAAGATCTGGTTCAAAATTACTATAAAAAAGTTAAACCAAAGCTCACATCGGTCGTCAGTTGTAAATCAATTTTGCCGCTCGCGTTTTGTTATTAAACATCGGGCTAATGCGCACAGACTTCTACTACGCGCAATGGAAACTTTCTCAATATTTACACAGACAAATGCCATGATAATATTTGAGGATAGACAAATACTCAGTGTGTACTTTATAAATTTACTCTCTGTAATCACTCTCAAAGTAAGCAAATCCTCTTACAGTGTACTCACTTCAAAGCCTCACATCATCAACAACATGAATGAAAACAGCCTGTGATCCGTCACTATACCAAACAGTTGCATGTTGGGTTTTTTTAAGGACTGCGTGGTCTTCTTTAATACTGGTAAAGAATAAGAATAAGATTTTCCTCTTCCTATTTTACCTTGCCCGTTACTTTCATCTAAAACTGAAACAAATAACTCTTCAGAAAGGGCACTTATTCTTAATATTAGCACCTTGCAGAAATATTGTCTATTTTATTTTTTTTGAAGTCCACTGTTTAAATTCCTCTGCACTAACTCAGCCGAACGTGCTGCTGCATCGGTTCCTTTTTTGACTTGAGATTGTTGAATCTCACATGATTTTCAGCTCACATTGCTGCTGCAGGCTCTCCTTGATTTATGAACGCCTCAGGCGAGGAATCTCTCTTGGAAGATATAAAAACTTTACACAAACACCCATCAAATTGTTTGAACAAGACCAAATACGAAACAAAAATTAACAGCTATTCTGACGGTGGTGTGGTTTATTACCTGGTATATTTGCTATATGGTTAAAGTAAAACATTTTCCACTCGTCTCAGGTGAGTGTCTTCTTCAACCACTTTGGTTCGTAATGAAAGGTCTGAGATGAGAGTATTGTTATGGTGTAGTCTGTTTAAACGGCAGCCGTGGCAGCTGCATAAAGGCTCAGAGTTGAAACAGGGGTCACCCTGCTATTTTCCAGGGACTGAGCGACTCTCTCGCATTGACCAGAGGTGGGTGTGTCATAAATCCGTAAATCTCTCTCCCATCCGTTCACTCTAGGGAACAGATGCACCATGTCTTTCTCTCTCTCTCTCTCTCTCTCTCTCTCTCTCTCTCTCTCTCTCTCTCTCTCTCTCTCCTTTCTGTGTGTGTAGGAGAGAGGAGACAGACAGAATGACAGAGAGAAAGTCTGTGTGCATAAATGATTTCGTGTAAAACCAGATTTTAAAACTCCATCAGACATGTGAAAATGATTTACTGTAAAGGCTGGCAAACTCTTCAAGCAGGCGACGACAAAGCCGCCTGGATCAACTCTAGATGTCCCGGTGCAGACTCTTATATCTCATCAAACAGGGAATGATAGCTTGGACAAACTTAAGGTCTTCATAACGCCTCGATAAGAAATATTTCATTGGCCTATTTGTGCATCGTTGAGGACTTAGAAATTAGACTAATTTCCCTCCCTCACTGTGTCAGTAGTGGCCTGACTGACACTAAATAGAATTATGAACTTTTATGGTGATATTATTCACTTTTCATTAGCAAAAGTGATTTGGCAATGGTTTGTATGGTTATTGCCAGTCCACCATTATCTGTAGGTTAAGTGAGAAACGCACTTCTTATTTGATTTGTTCTCCAAAATGGTTTTCCAGTGTGCCCGGACACCAGTTGCATGCCCACCATTGGGATGTTGGTCAATAGTAGGCTATTGACCAGTGGGCTATTTATTAGTGTTGGAAATGTATTTGTACACTCAGGTTGTCTAACATTGTGATGATATGCATTTGAAGACTGGGGGTTTGAGTTAACTGTCCGCAAAGCAGGAGGGGGTGAATACGCCAAATACAATCTGTTAGCAGCTATTGATACATGCAGAGGATCAAATTTCATTACAGGGAATAACAATACTAATTAATAATAATTTACCCTGCAACATATATTCATTTTATAAAGTTAAAAACATATAGATGTATTTTCCTACGCTTCTACAAATTTTCTAAATATACTGAGACCATGGTTTTCCAAAAAATAAATAAATTAAAAAAATAAAATAAAATAAAATAAAATAAATAAAAACTTTTTTTTCACGTTTTACTTTGCGAGAAAACAATCTAAGTGTGAGGATTTATGTTTAGTGTCCCCTCACAGGCAGGCCACGATTTACAGTATGCAGTGGATCCAGCAGGCCCAAATGAATAACATGTTGGATAGCCTATGTTAATGCACATGATTATGCAAAAGTCAAGACGTGTTTGGGAAATTGACAATGTGTGTCTTTTCCTCACTTATGAAGTGCAGTCTGCAAACTCCAGTCCTTTCATTTCACTCTGCATTGTTTACAGCAATATAGGGCACTAGGCCCATAAATCTTCTCCTTGCTCTGCCAAGACAGCGCCATTTGTATGCACCGTTTTAACCGACAGCATCCTCTGCCCATTAACGTCTTCTCCCCAGCTCTCTCAGTCTCCTCTTATCTGCCCAGCTCTGTCCCCTGGAAATACATTAACTGATCCATGCATTCGTTGAGTCCTAAAAACTAATGTAGGTGTTTTTAAGAGGTTAAGGAATATTTAATTTCCTATTACAAAGCTGGCGCGTGCAGAAAGGGGAAAAAAATCTTGTTGCATATTTTTGATTTACCAGTTTGTAGTCGCAGAAATTTCCCAAATTTGCCTTTGTACTCTATCACTTATTGGTATGAAAAATAAGTTTATCGACCATTTCTTTGGTTGTTTGTGTCAGCAACCGAGAGAGCGCAGAAGGTAAGGAGGAATTGTAAAAGGGTTGACACCCAGAGCGACCGGCGAGCTTTTGTGTGAGAGAGAAAAATGATTTATTGCCACTGAGGCGGTTCAAACAGAGTTCACGGAGAATTGTGGTGGAGGCGCGGAGGAGCTAAATTATGGTCTTGCTGAGCTAGTATATCATAGATTCTATCTCCAATTCAGAGAGTGTGTTCAAGGGTTTGAGGTAAGGAAAACAAAACGAATTTAATTACTTTCTCCCATTTCATTCAACCTTCCACGTACTGCTTAATTCATCTCTGTATGTGAATACAAAATACTGATGATGAAGAGGATGGTGATGATGATGATAATAATAATTAAAAATATATAATTATTGATAGTAATAGAATTTGTAGTACTAGAATTAGCAGTAGTAGTGGTCGTGGTATTGGTGTTGGTGGTATGGTAATAGGCTACTAACCTAGTAATAGTGGTATAATTACATCAAAAAAAGCGTTTCCGGTGTAGCATTAGATGTAATCAGATGTCATTATGTCTCCATTTATATTCATGTGTAACTTTGCTCCACTGGCCCATATTCACTACTGGGGTTAATTCATTTAATAATTAAGAGGCACAGTACTGACTTTTTAGTTTGAAATTAAAGCCAAATCAAACTTTTACTAGATTTGATTTGTTTTCAAAAATCAGTTTAAAAAGAGAACTAGAAATTAATAATAACAACCATCCAGTGAAGTCCATTTAATGTTGATCATCTTCACTAAAACCATAAAGCCATATCCTATGATGAACAGAGTTCTATTTTTATGTGCTTTTATAGGACGTCCCCAAAACGAAATTATCTCATGTTAATGCAAAAGGGACGCTGTGACTCAGCCATGGAGGCTCAGGTAAAACCTTTGGTGGCAGGGGTGAAACGGAACAGGGGGAAAGGCTCCTCTTTCCAGCTATGCAGCCCTGAGTGCATAATCCATCACTGCTGAGAGACATCTAAAGAGGGTTTTCTCGACAGCTTTGTCGTAGTGAAACACTTATATCTAAAGCCTATAAGATTAATAATGGCACAGGACTTAGCATCAGCCCGCACAATGCTCTCATTTTGGGAGATCTTTTTGAGTGCATAATTTTAAATGCATTTAGGCAACTTGATTTAGCGCCATCGTCTTAGTTATTAATCCTGTTTACATATAGTTTTACATTGTTGAAATTAAGTAGATGTGATCACATTTTATGAGATTTTTTTTAAAGTGTAACACTGTTAGCCAGGCCTCGTCTGCTGTAGCTATTGGCCCCCTGAGTTAACCAGAAATGTTTATCAGGGGTTTTGAAATGGCGTTGCAAAAATCGTATTTTATCTAACTGTATTGCAGCGTCTAACACAGCCAGCTTTCCAAGTCCCCTGGTCTAAACTGTGCAGTATATTGCGTTGTAACTGTAAATTGGCGCATAGGGGGGTTTCTAAATAGCATATCTCTCCCTGTCTCTTTGTGCATCCGACCGTGCAGCAAACGGGAGGTTTACTATCGAAAATGTCCATGTACTTCTTCTGAATGCTGCCTCACAGAGCCACAGAAAAGGACATTTGATACCGTATCGTGATGGCCTGATTAATGCAAATATATTGTATACTCCTATGGAAAAAAAATCTCTAATGATTGTCCCCTTTGTCTTTGTGTGGCAATGACTGTCAAGCCTTTGTTTGACCACTCCCAGTGAATCTTATTAAGCCGAAAGCTACAATTTGACTACGACAGATATAGGCATGCTATTATTTGAAGGCAAGTTCACAAATTAAAACGACCGGGTGAATTAGTTCCTGATTTATCCAAAATAATCTAATTTTTTACGCGCAAAAAATACGAGCCTTAAACTGACTCAGATTGTCAATAGATAGAGCAGCTATAGCATGGAAATGCGTTTAAATAAAGCATAGTAAATAGGATTATTTATCAGTATGTTTAATAGGGTAATAACATCCCACAACAATTTATTGTAGCATTTTACATCTACAAAGGCTTCAGCGAAATAATGAATTGTGATTGATAGCGAGTTATCCACTTAAGCTCGAACATAATCTTACGGCTCAGACATAATGTAGGACTCCACGCGTTGCATTTCATGTAACCTACCACAAAAGTTCAGGATGTGCAGCTGCAAGCGCCGGTTTCTTCTAATAAAAGCGCGTCCTGTCAAGAGATTTACATTGTTACAAGAAATCAACACACAGTTTCTAAGGAGGATTTCGGCATCATGCATGAACTCTCTGTCTCTCCTCTCCCCCTCTGCCATTTTCTCTCCCCATACAGACACATCTCTCTCTTTCTCTCACACTCTCAGAAATTGCATATTGATCAGACAGCTGTTGCCTTCTATTTATAGCCCATTATATGTTTTTTTTTTCTTTTTTTCATCCCTAGGTAAAGAAACGCAGGCTGCCCATAGAAATGCTGTCTGAAGAAATATCGCAGAAGCTTCTTCGGGCTCCCCAAGTTGCCAGCAGACTACTTTGCAACTCCAGAGCTCAGTCATTGGAGGACGGCCACACGTGACTGTGGCACCCTTCTGGTAAATATTATTCAAATGTTCCACATGGTTATTCCAAGTGCTCTTCTCTGCATGCCTTCATACTTTCAGGTTAATTGTGATCAGTTATTAGGCAGACAGAAGTCCCAGGCTTTACTACTGTTAGGGGATTCCTTGTTTTATTTGAGACAATTTGATGAGCTGGGTGCATGGACCCCCAACAGTCCCCCCTCCCACTGCAGCTGCATGGCAACAGTTTTGCTATGAGCTCTGGACAAGTGCCAAATCTAAGCGCGGGATACAATGGAGGAGGAGGCCAAGTAGCAGAACTTAATCAGCAAAACATGACCTCCTCTGCTCATGTCCCTTCCAGGCTGAACCCAAATGAACAGTTTCAGGGCCCAGTGGACCCTCCGGTTCACCGCCATGGCAAGGGCAAGCTGGATATCAAGAGCAGGAGCTGCAGTCTATTCACCATCTGCCACTCTGGATTAATTTTTCCCTGGATGAACCCGCGGACACCTGACTCAGATCAATCAGGTAATTCTTTCGTTTGCTGTAGGCTAAGTATATTTTTCTTATTGAAGCTTGAATATGCAAAATAGTAGGGGAACTTACTCTTTGTATGAAGTACACCGATTAAGTGATTCCAGGGTAAAAAGCCATTATTTTTTGTTGATTGCCCTTATTAAATCTATGCCAGAAGAGGAGATATGGAGAGGTGTAAGACTTAGAGAAAATTTTCTTAAGCTTTGGAACAATTGAGTTGCGTTTTGTGCAAAAGTGGCTCTAATTCAATATCAGGAAGATGTACCACATATTTTTTACACTCAGTGCATAACTCAAACATTGATATCTGACCACATTAAAGCTGTAGTGATTGGGGAGAAAATTAATGAATTGGATATCAACCTGGAAAAAACGATGACAAATAGATAGCATTGTGAGACTAAGTGCACATGTTCTAACCAAAAGTCCACAGCCTCGTAACTCTTCCATAACTGATAACAAACTTAATAAACACAGCGAGCAAAACTCTAAATGGTTTAAATATAACCTATTGCCTCCACTGAATATCGTTTATCATGGAACAAATTCGCTCCATTCATTACATGTGCACTCTCTCTCTCTCCCCAGTTAGGTTTAAATATGTTTATAGATGAGTATGAATGTTATAGTGAGGTAAACCGATTATATTTTCATGTTAATAGTTGTGTGTTTTTCGCTCTACTCCATACTGGATTCAGTGTTGTTCAAAACAGCAAGTGCACATAACAGCAAAGCTACACAAAAACTCAAACTTCCCTTTTGTAGTTGCAGCTTCTGCCGTAGTAGGTCACTAATAATGGTGAGTGATTATTTTTCACCGAAGAGAATAAAATACAAAGCTATCTCACCTATGCAAGACCAAAATAGCATGTAGTGAGGTAGCTATAGTCACAAAATAGGAGTATAGTTGTCTCTAAGTGAATATCGGCAACATTTAATATCCATTAACCCATGAGTGCTGTATTGTTATCAACAGGGCCCTGGTATTGCTCATATATATGTCAAATGGAATCTCTAATGGTGGTTATTTTCAGTGGTGGTCCCAAGGTACCTTTTAAGTGACTGAGATGGGGATTTGACAGGTCTGCTTCCGTGTGTAGCTGTGATTAATGTGGCCTGTCAGACAGCGGTAGTGGCGTCAGATGTTTCCCCCAGACTGTTTCTTCAGGAGGTAACTTTCCCTGAACACATGACACAATAGACAGCCAGTCTTGTACAGTGTCTCAAGCATGACTGAATACACAGGAAGGGCTAAAGGCCCTACTTTGTTTCAGGTTGATTGGTTGAGGATTAACATGGGTCTTACTGGCACTTGATCTTACACTTGAAGTCTTTCTGAGGAGGTTTTACCTTCTGTGATGGACTTGTTAGTTAATGTGACACTTCCTTTTCACGCTCTTGTCTCTTTATGTGCTTCCCGCAGCATCAGTCAGCGGTGGTGAAGAGGCCGGTCTCCCAGGCAGAGGCAGACGCGGTGTCAGGAGGGAGAGAACGGCCTTCACCAACAGCCAGCTGCTGGAGCTAGAGAAGGAGTTCCACTTCAGCCCCTACCTGCGTCGGCCTCGGAGGCTTGAGATGGCCGCGGGGCTGCAGCTCTCCGACCGCCAGGTCAAGATCTGGTTTCAGAACCGCAGGATGAGATACAAGAAGGAGCACAAGCACAGAAGGGTGGCGAAGCCGTCCCACTGGGCCCCGTGCACCCCCTCCGCCGGTCTGAGCTCATGTCCGGACCTCTTGAGGTTCCCAGGTCCACATGTTGTCAGAACCTCTTCCTCCTCCTCCTCCTCCTCCTCCTCAGATCTGTACTTCATGGATTATGGTCATATGTGTACTTCCCCCTTTGGTTCTCACATTGAGGCTAACAGCAGCCAGTATGTTCGTGTTAACCCGGTGGACCTGCCCCATCTGAACTGCATCCCTCCATCTGTTGCAGATGGTCCACAGTCATCCTGTGCTGGCTTAGATAGCAGTCATCACCATGCCGGTCCGTCAAAACTGGCCCTTGGGCCCAATAATGACCATTCCTCCTGTGCTCATCAAAATCTCAATGATACATCTACTCTTACTTACTTATGAAAGACTGGTAGATGTCTGATTAGCATCCCTGGATAGAAATCCCCTTAACATGCCCTTTTACTATTCACTGAACATTTTAATTAAATTATATGAACTCATCTTAATTACAGAATAACTGCAGAGATGTAATTTTGTCTGTCAGTCACAGTGACTGAAGACTGTGAGTCCTTCAGCAGCTTCATATTTGCGGCTTATATTACACACGGCATGCACAAGACAATTCAAGGACACATTTGAGCAATGAAATAATCACATGCCGCTCTTTTTGCTGTAATTTTGTGAACGTTGCATTTGTATTGTTGTGCGTCTTTGCTGCATGTTTTAATCAGACTATGAGTACATTTGGATTTTCCTCTGTTGTCAGATAATAGATAAGTGGTTGTCATATATCGGGTTTGTAAGTGTCATATTAGACGTCCCTTTTTTCTGATTATGTAATGTAAATAGCGGGTAATTTGTGCAATTTTTGCCCATTTAACTGTGAAATGGGCAGAAGGATGTTCATATTGAATGATGTTATATTTTTGTTACAGCCATTAAAGGATACAATAAGTCTTTGATACTGTTCTTGATTAATTGAGATGTCATATACATGCTTAATAAATACATTTGGGAAAACCGTAGCCTTTGTGCAGTGTTTACGCTTTTCATTGCTTATTAGAATTACATTTTTTTTCCAGCATGAGTTTATGATTAAGGAGTCCTGGAAAAGGTCCCAAAAGAAAAAAAAAAAGAATGAGAAAGATTCTGTAATCAAATTAAGGCATGCTTTAGATTCATTGAAAACTCTACAATATTGTGCATTCAAGTTGCACAATCTTGCCACATAAGCCTCTCCCTCGCTCCTGCCTCCAAGTTCCCCACCATTAATCATTGAGACAAGGCAGTCTTTCCAGCACTCCAACCACAAGCTCTGAACCCACTGGGCACCATGACAAGATCTCTTGCCTCCTCCTTCCCAACCCTTGCCTTTTCAATAGTCAAATTGTAGTGCTGCAAGTTGGGGCTGGCCTCCCTCTCAGGGGGCATGTTAGCTGCATGGCTTAGAAGCCCTTCCAGCAGCCTATAGGCCACAACAGACCAATGGGGTTCAATCACTAATGACAACATATTCTTTTAAGGAACAATGAGGGGACTTTGTTTTTTTAACAGCATCCACGGTGTCAATCTGACATGTGGATTCTTAACAGTAAACTCTATGTCGATCACAGAAAAGTTCCTTTCCTCTCTCTCTCTCTCGCTCTCTGTTTTTGTGATTTCAAGATTTCTGCTCTCACAGTGCTAAATTGCACATGTGGGATATTATGCATTTATTTGACAGAAGTGGGTCACGCGAGTTCTCTAGGGTCTCAACAGTTGTACACATCAAAGACAGACAGTAACTTTCATAACCATGATAAAGGACCCCGATCTTCTCATATACTCAACAATGTAACCCCTCGTAATATTCTAAACAAAACCCCGCACAACTGTGGACATGCTGACAGTTTTATATCAGTCGCCTTTCTGTAAATGAGCTGTCATAAAAGACCACTAACAGCTATGAAACAGAGGAAGTGACTGGGAAGCTGAACCCCTAGTGGCGCCGGATAGAATGACTTCCAGCCCCTAATTTATTACCTAATCATTTTCTGGATCTAACTGTTTGACACTGTTTGCAGCGAGGTCCCTGTAGGTACCAGTGGGCCTGTATAACTATACGTCCACTGACATTTGAATAAAATAATGTCTACACCAAAGGAGTGGTGACAGCATTTTGGATTGCGTGAAGGTAATGTGAGGAAAAAAAAAACTAATAAAGGGCGAGAGAGAGAGAGAGAGAAAGAGCGAGAGAGATGAAGCATGAGTGAATTTCACAAAATAGGTTCCACACACAAATATATTCTGCTTTGAATGTGTACAAGTACAGAGAGACAGAGAGGAAAGAGGAGGAGGAGGGGGAGGTTTGAGGGTGTGTGGGGGGGGTATCCATAAGAAGAAGCAGACAGTGTTGGATTCCTAAGATTCTTGCATCTGCTGGGTGATTTATGGTGTTAATGGTGCCTGGGATGAGAGAAGGCTGAATAGGACCCTTACCTCTGGTTGCTCGCCACATTCTCCTTTTCAGACACTAAAAGCGAGTAGAATCCACACTGGAGTGCAGTAATTCTCTGGATGGGGTCAAGGGGGATCCCCCAGGGTCAATAAAAGCCCCCCCAAGGGCCCCACTGCAAGGGGGAATAGTCCTCTTCCATTTCAACATTAAGTTAGCCAGTTGTTCTCACACTGGGTAGCAACTAGTTAGTAACTAAACTTATTACCCACCCCCCTCCTGGCCCTTTGCTGACATCTATTTTGGAGGCAGATCTACAGAGCAACAAATCCCTCCATGTTTTCAGACTCTGATCAGATTGGAACCATACTTTAAAAGGATCTTTAAAGTGATAAATGATCCCTGCCATGGTGCCATGAAAATAGCTTTGGTTACGGTCCACGATTAATTTCAAAATTTTGCGTTATGTCTTTTACAGCGGCTGGTTTACCGCTGTCCCATTTGCAGCTGTTCTGCGACTGATTTTAGGGCCTGACTTGACAAATGCTTCATGCATCAAGGTTGCTCTTAAGCTACCATGAAAACAAAACCTCTGCGTGTTTAACAAAGACATACCATTTAGAGTATATTTCAAAACATTTGCCACTAGATTCAATAAATGTAATCCCCAAAGCTTGTCATATTACTATCTTAGTAAGCTGCTCTTGTCTGTTAGAGTCTTATAAATCCATTTAATTAATCCGTTTAATCATATGGGGCTTTGGAAATCAAGAGCTTCTTTACAAAATAAGTAAAAATAGATGCCTGCTCTTTTAACAGGACTGCCAGAATGAAGGTAGAATGGTCAGATTAATTGGTCTTCTTAAGATATTTGCTTACAGAATTATTTTAGGGAAGGATCCTTAATTATTTTAAGGATTTTAAGGATATTTTAAGGATTTTAAGGATTTAATCATTTTTGAAATATTAACTGATCAAATTCAAGTTGATTTTTTTCCCCAAACTCAAGTGTAAACTCTTGTAGAGCAGTGACTCTCACATGCTTTGGTCCAGTGAAGAGCAAAATACTGAACTTTTACACTTGGCCTTTAGCGGATTTTGTTCATTTTATGACCTATTAACCTTCTCAGCTTCTCTGCTCTCCTGCTGAGCCGTAACTCTGCTGCCCACCAGGCTCTCCAGGTGCTTGTTGCTCAAGATGATTGTTAAGTATCAATTTCCTGTGTCACCTTTATGGGTTTTATTTATTTGTCTGCTCCTTCATGTGGAACGGAGCCTAAGCATCACTCAGGTAGATGGATTGTAACTCAACTGCTACGACTCATCAATCTTGGAAATTTGACTTCCTGAATCTCATACAACTGTTACTGTCATATTATGGCACAGCATTATCAAGATCAATGACATTTTAAATGCTTTCCAGTTAAGGATGATCGGTGACAATAAAAAGGTAAGTTGGTGATGAAACTGTCTCAGCTGCAGAGAGAGGCATTGTGCACAGTAAGGGAGTCACCTACTGCAGCCTGTGACTCCCTCTGAAAACCAGCGGTTAAATGAATGAACTTGTAATTGCAACAGTCACCCTGGTAAATGTCACATGCTGATCATTATTGATCACTCAAGAATAATTGAACATCCAATGGCTTTATCACACAGCATGTAATCAATGCACACTATCAGTTTGGTTATTCTTGCATAAAAGCCTTATGGAAATACCTTACAGACCACTGAGGCCATAAACATAATGGCATCAGCTGCATGAAAACTTTGTATCAGCATGCCAATGTTAGGATACTGGAATCCTGCAGCCTGTGCATCCAAACTTTTAAGTTTCAAAGTTCACCAAGGTTGATATTTTTCATATTTTGACTGCACTGCATGTGTAATCCTTACTCCAACTCCAATCCCAAAACTTCAAAGGTTCAATCTGTGTGACACAATTTTTCTAAAACTGGATTGACAGATATTGTTTCAGCACAGCATCATATTCCTGGTTATATTTTGCTATTAACCATATTAAAAATGCACAGAGGACTACTTACCTGTGTTGTGAACATGCAGGGATTGAATAACTCAAAAAAGTAAATAAATAAATTATAAGCACCCCTTCTCTCTCCCTGCAGTGAAAAAAAAATGCTGCATGAAGGAGAATACTATAGTGTGTGCTGCAATGATGAACATTTCCTCCTGTTTCATGTTTAACCCTGCTCATTTCCCACAGTAAGAACTCCGGAAACACACAAGTGTGCACAGCAGCTTGGGGGGAAGATGACTGATGGCTTGTTGTCATGATGTTTGGGATTCTGCCGACTCGAAGCCTCTTGGCTCGCAGAACCTGTGAAGCGCTGCAATACATACTACAGGCTATTGTTGAGAAGTCCTGGTATAAGCTAGGTATTGCTTCATTGTCATATTGTTGAGTCTGTGCAGAATGCAGTTATCTGTAATGCCCCTGACCATGTGCTCTGTGGTTGTATTGGATTTATATACTGTGACAGAATTCATAGTATTCAACAACGAAGCAAGGCAATTATTTGAATTGCACACAATGAAAGAATAGATTTTTTTTTCCCAAATGGTATTCCCTGGATTCTGTGTGGGCTGGATAAACATCTAAGCTGAACCTTACTTCTGACATGACTATTTTTCAGAAATGTCAATATGTGAAATAAACTGGCATGCTCTATCAATCATAGGGATAGCCATCTTTCAAATGGTCAGTGTGCCACACTTGAATATCTGTGTCTCCTTGCGTGTCTGTGTTTTTGCTCCAGTCTCGTCCCTGACTCTCTCTGCCTCTCTTTCATCCCGCCTTCGCCCTTCTGCCATATTGCACACTTATGATGATACCACCTTGATGGGTTTGAGCTCCATGTACGTGGCATAGATGGCCGTCACCCTCCCGTCCCTCGTGTCACCCGGGCACTGCATTAACGGCAATGACCTCCCCGGTTGGTGGTGACAGTCATCTGTCAGCACTGGTTAATTCCCAGTCTTCTGAGGGTCAAGAGCTGACAAATAATGAGGCCTGACAATGTTGGAGGGTTAGACAAGGGTCTGGTGTCAGTGGCAGCCGTAGCATCATTACAAGC
>OMLF01005302.1:20384-35308 GCA_900302615.1 Holocentrus rufus | reverse complement strand
CAGTTTCCCCCAAAACACACACACACACACACACACACACACACACACACACACACACACACACACACACACACCCATCAACATCCATATCCAGCAGCAGTGAGTGTGAATGGTCATTCAGCTGCAGCCAGCAGTATGAAAACAAGTCAAAGGGGAAGGAGGAGGAGGAGGAGGATGAAGGCAGGATGGGGTCTTTTGCCAAAAGCAACACGGTGGGCTCGTCTGTCCTGATGAGCACCCCAGGCAAATATTCTGTGAATGAGAGCACATTTTGGGGGCTACGCTTCCCTTTCACCCTCTCGTTCTCGCAGGAGGAGGTGGAGAGGTGACTCATCCATGATGTCATACGAGATGAAAAAAAATTTAAATGGATCTTATGTGCAAGAGGGGCCATGAGTTTTGGCCTGCATCTGGTACTTCTATTATTGTAGAACAACAGTGGTTCTCAACCTTTTCAGCTTCAGTGATCCCTCAAAATGAAATGAACTGAAGTGCAGAATGAAAAACTTTTCGAAAAGACCATTCTCTTGTTTCGTGGTGTATTTTTCTTGTTCTCATAGATAACTGCCCAAAAATAATCAACATTAAGTCACTTTTCATCTATTTCAGGCAGCTAAAATTTGACAGCAGAAAACATCTTTGTAATCTAAAACATCAACGTGACTACAACATGATGTCAGTCCATAAAGAGTGAAGGCTTCTTTGTAGAGCTGTCATTTTTTGTCAACTTTCAACAGTCATACAGGGAGACAAAGAGAAACAATGACTTACAAAAAGCAAACCATCAAGAACTCAAAGGCAGTGGAGGGGATGATTTAATTCTGAGATGATGCGAAGTAATTTAACAAACTGATGAAATGCTACTTTTCCTGACAAGTGTCCCGTAACACTCTTACACTACGTTCAGAGTTTCATTTCTTTGACTTAATTAATTTTTTTAGAATCCTTGAGATTTGATGTGTTTCCAATGAAACATGAATGATCCACATGGGAAAATCAGCTCATCAACATAGTGGAAAACAAAGTATAGATCCATCCGCACTTATTTATTTATTTCTGATCAGTTGGCAATTTAGAGACTCCAATTCACCTGAGCTGCATGTCTTTGGACTGTGGGAGGAAACCGGAGCACCCAGAGGAAACCTGCACAAACACAGGAGGACCATGCAACCTCTGCACAGAAAGTACCAGGGCCGGCATTCAAACCCAGGACCTTCTTGCTGTGACGCAACAGGGCTTACCACTGAGCTGACATGCTGCCCCAAAGTATAAATAAAAGAAAAATTGAGAGCTGAGGAAGATAAAAACAAAATGATTACAGCAAAAATGATAGGCTGTAACAATCCAAAATATCAAATATCAAAAATAATAAAGCAATTAAGCATCTTCACCGAAAAAAAATGGTAATTGGCTACTTTATTAATTAATCTTGCCTCATTCCACCAGTACTGAAGCCACACACACACACACACAAACACACATAAAACATCTAAATTATCAAAGAAGAAAAGTCACAAGGGCAAGATTAGTTTTCTAACCTCACAGAAACCCAATTGGACTGTCCCTCACTGAGCGATAACAGTGTTTGATTACAGCCTTGGTCTAGACAGATGCTATCTCCCTGTTACACTGAATACAGAGCACCTTTAAACACACCACTGCTTTACAGAAGGGGATCCCAGTCCCAGCAGAGTCCTTTATCGCTGTTGTAGGACACGCAGAGCCTGGTGGTGTCAAAGAGCCGCTGTGATCCCCCTCAGGAGCGGCAGGAGGTATTTTAATAGCCGTCTGACCCACGGCAGCCCTTGCCTGTCACCACCTCTCTCACAGGGAAGCCATTGTACTGCTGTAAACCACACAGCAGAGACCCAGCAGAACCCCGAAAAGAAGCCAGGCAGCTCTTTCTCTGCTGCTGGCTGCTTGGTTCTCTGCTTTTATCAGAGAACAAAACGATTTGAACCAAAAGACTTTAAAGCTGCAATATGCAACGTTTTGCCTAGAGGGAGGAAGTATATTATGCGTCCCGCCCTCTCACCACCTTAACTGGTCAAATTTCCACCGTAACACTTGCCAGTCATCTTATTGAGCCATGTACCTTAAAAAAAATAAAATAAAATAAATAAATAAATAAAACAGCCACCACACAGGTGGCTGGTTTTCCAGTGTTAACAGGTGTGATTTTTCAGTGACTGTTATTTTGAGTTGACAAGTGTTGTTTGTCCACTCAGAGAACTGATATCACTCTAGTATGGCTGTTCAAAACTACCTAAACTGTTAGCTCTGGCATAGTGTTGTATTGTCTTTTTGTCTGATGTCAGAGTTAACTAAAAACTAAAGTAAAAAGCAGATGACAAATGCAGCCAGTCTGGAATTGGAAAAAAGCAGTACTGATGTTTACCATGTTTTTTTTGTTTTTTTTTCTTTTGTTTTGTTCACCAGCCGACCACTGGGTACAGATGAAAACCTCATAACTCCAATTTACCTGATTTTTATGCTTTAATTTGAGAGTATGCCTTTATTCTTAGACCTATGATCTTATGAAACCATTGTAAAATCATTTAAATGAATGCAGAGTACTCAAGCAATTAACAAGCTTGCCTTTCATTAGCTCTTGAAACTTGACATGTTGGAGATACAAGGTTTTCCCTTGATCACAGTAAAATGCTCTACCCCAAAAACGCTCTAACATCACTGAAAACCACATGAACACAGAATATACATCTTTTATTTGTTTCTTTAAATGTGGAAAAAGTTGCATATTGCAGCCTTCAAAGGCCCATGTCCTGGTCCATGTGTGTCCCTGATGGTCCTACAGGATTCAATTTCAGTAGATGCCTATCTCACTCAGTTCTCTGTCTCAATGATGGAGAGAAGAAAAACATAAACTGACAGAGTTGAGGAAGCTCTGCTGCCGATCAACACCTAAAAGCGCGCAGCTTATTTCTTGGCAGTAAGACGCATCTTTGCAGCTCATCCAATACAACTTGCAGAAGAAAAGTGCTGCTCTCGTTGGCTCCGCGCTGCTCGGCGTCACCATCTGTCATCCAGCAGAAGTGGTTCATGCATGCTTCCACCCCCGGTCTCCTCCCATTGTAGAAACGGCTCTGGACCGTGGACCGGGGAGTGCGGGACTGTCAAAGATTACCTGGATATAGACCTGGAGTCTGGGCGGGCAGCAGGAGAAAGAAAGGCATCGTTTCTTTGAGTCTTGTGCTTTTTACGCACACGCGAAAAGTTTTTTTTCCAAGTTTCTTTGAATGGAATAACACCCCAGAAAGTAGCGATGGCGAACATGCTTTTACATATCCTGAATTTCTTGGTAATTTTGGACTCCAGCTGGGCTAAAGTCGTATCTGAGGATCTTGGTGAAGCTGTGCGTCAAGGCGGCGATGTCCCAAAGGCCACGGGGCAGCGTGCTTTTGCGCACGACAGCGCACACCGGGACATGGTCTCCATCAACATGTTCAAAGTGTATGAAAAGTACAGCAAAACGCCACACAGCCACAAGGACGGAAATACCGTGAGAAGTTTTAAAGCTGTCCCGGGTGAGTAACTCCACTTTATTTCTCCTATTAACAGTGTTACTGTGTTGGAAAAACGCTTGATGCAGTCACAATTAATGAATAGATTCAGCTTGTGGTTCATGTAGGTTGAATAGTCTAATGTGGGTGCAAGAGGCTAAAAATGCATTACGTACTGTAATTGCATTTCAAAATTAGGCATAAATCACCTAATATTTTTTCCTGTTTGCATGTACACCTAAGCTGTTTATGGACTGCTGAATATTAAATGAGGGAAATGAGGGGATGACATAAAAATGACAAGCAATACAGGTTTGGTTTTCATTGCTAATACTATTTTTAAAATACTTTTGAGACTTAGTAATACTAATGTATTACTTAAGCCATTCTTATGAACAATGATGTTAACAAGGTATGAAAAGTATGAACTCCAGTTGGTGATAATGCATCACGCCCACCGTTATAGACAAAAATATTATATTCCTCATAAAATAGTAATTTAAGCATTTCCTCTTTTTAAAAACGATATAATCATATCACATACAGCAGCTTGGTTTACTGTGAAGGCTACATTGGATTTAAGTTATGAAAGATGGGGAAACTAAGTGTTACCCTCATTCTCACTTTCTCTTATGTTTACTTGTATAGCACATAGAATAAAAAGCTACAAGAATTTTTAAAAAAAGATAAGAAAATTCAGATTACATTAAAAACTTAAAGTTACATGCACAAAAGCATACATAAAAATTACACTCCCACCACAGCCCTGACCTTCATCAGGAAATCCAAAATATCCTAAATGCAGGTGTTTTGTCAATCATGCAGTTGCTCCCTGCGCCCTTCAGGCTGAATATCTTCGCCTCCATGCTCTGTCAGTATTGTGATTTAGTGAACAGGGGGACTAAAGTCTCGAACACCATTAGTTCCCCAGTAGCAGCAAGAGCCTAGGTGTTAGACAAGAGGCTATTATCACACCCAGACACTGGCTGCATAGGCAAAAGCCTCAGAGGAGCTCTCTCCTATAAGCATTTCCATATGGTACAGACCTACTGGACGGATCCAATGTTTGTCTTTCAGGCTGTGGTGGAAGTCTGTGAGACAAGGTTGAACTTCAAGAGTATAGTGATCTAGGATGAGGTTTTGGTCATCTGTGAGGGAGACACGCTTAATATTTTCCATAAGTCAATGAGATGTGTTCAGTGAAGATTTTCAAAAGATATACTGGATGCTGTCCTTCATGTCAGTCAAATGTGCTGGGCAAAGATGTTAAACAGATAAAGAGAAAGAAGAAAGGAAGAAAAAAGGTTCAAGATGGCAATCCCTGCAGTCATCCTTATTGGTCTATGAATTTCACAGCAAGATCCTTTGTCAGGGAATCATCCCCATTGGTATGAGCTTTAGTTCCCTGGAGTGAGCATCCTTTTAAAAAAAAAAAAAATCTTCATGTATTGTAAAAGCACCAGCACCTTGCTACAAATGTATCACTGTTGCTGTGTGAAAACCTTGTACCTTCATTTTGGTGACTGTCATGTTTTCACTTCACTGATGGATTACATGCTCTGTATGGGTTTAGAAAACTCTCTGACCTCTTGGTGTTTTGAAACCCTTTGAAACCCACTGGATAACCTAAAAAATACACGGCTGTCGACCTGAAGACAAGACTCTTTTTTCTTAGCTACTAAAAAGTTTAGAGTTCGGCTTTCACCTGACAGCAGCCCATGGATTAGAAAGCATTTGTGATATGTAGAATGGCATGCATCTGTAGATAGGCCTACATTTAAACAGCCATGACAACAGAAAAGTTTCTTTTTAACAGCATGAAAGTTTTTATTTTCTTGTCAAAATTCTTCTTCTTCTACTTTATTTCCAATTCCTCAGGAGTATCGCGGGGAAAAGAGTGGTTCCGATTCAACCTGTCTTCCATCCCAGAATTGGAACAGATCTTGTCTGCCACCTTTCACTTCCTGTACAAGCGGCCACGCCACCACCAGCGTCCTTGGCGTTTTAGACATCCTCGCAACCCGTCGGGCGGCCCCCAGCACCACCAGGCTCATCACCAGCTTCCCTCACCGCAGCTCCTCTTCCGTGGAACATCCCCGAACTCTACTTTCGCAACACAGCTGGGAAACGTAACTCTGACTCCTTTCAAGAGAGGCTCTTGGCAAACCAGGGATATCACAGCAGTGGTGAAACATGCTAGGGATCTCAATGAGCTTGTGGTCACAGTAGAGTTTGATATGGGTTTTGGGACGTCTCAGCTGCAGCACAGGGATCATCCCAGCCAAGAACGCCTTTCATCTGCTAACCTGCCTTATATGCTGGTATACGCTGATGATCAAGCCATAGATGAACCTAACAGTGTGGCTATGTCACTCCAGCGATATGGGCCCTTCCCAGTTGGGGAGGACCCAGCACGATTACCAGGCACTCCATCTTCAGTCTCAGCCTCGAGGATCAGAAGGGAGCTACCTCTCTCCCCTCTAGGCCAGATTGAAACCAACGACCTTCCAGAGGTTCAGTTCAACACCTTGAAGAACCATGAACTGTGGCAGAGCACATACTTTCCTGCTAAGGCCAAAGTTGCAGTGAAACCTGGGCGAAAGCAAGGCCAGGAGAGCAACGAGGGCCTGAGTAAGCCCCAGGTGCTGAGCTTCGATGAGAGGACTATGAAGAAGGCCAGGAGGAGACAGTGGAGTGAGCCCAGAGTTTGTGCTAGGCGGTACCTCCGAGTGGATTTTGCTGACATTGGCTGGAGTGAGTGGGTTTTGGCCCCGAAGTCATTTGATGCTTACTACTGTGCCGGCACCTGTGGATTCCCCATCCCTAAAGTGAGTAAGGATGTCAGCTTTTGTTGTTTTGATGTTTCTTTTTGATAAGCCATCATCTGTACTCTCAGCAGTGATCATGTCTCAGCAAAATCAGGCTCAAGGGTAGTATTATGATTGTTATCTTTATCATGATCATTATTATTAGGTATATGTTAAGATAAAATGATATTAAAATGCAGAAGAACAGGGCATGCAGATAGCATAAGGGAATGTAACAGATAATACAATGATAAAAAAATACAACCTTGTGCTCAGTAGTCACTCACACATTCATGAAAGAAACACAAACACATCTTACACACACACAATTGCTCTATCCGCAAACACAATTATATTCAATGTTGCGCATCTACTTCAGTTCTTTATCATGAGTTGATAAGCATGATGTCCTGCAGCATATAAAATAAATAGTAGCTAATTATTGCTGGGCTAATAAGTAGCCTGTTGCTGACACCTCTTTCAATAATTAAATTTTTTTCATTCAACTTGTATTTTGAGAGTGTTAAAAAGACCAAGGCCTCTTTTGTACATTATAGATTGAGTCAAAACTCCCAACTAGGCATTTGTTAAAATAATAAATAAATAAAATAAATACTTTTGCGTCTCCATATAAATAAATTTCTGTATTTTTGTACCAGTTGGCATCTTTTCCTTTTCTGCCTTCATTATGGGTGTGCAACTTCTTATTACATTCTTTCGTTAAATGTATGAATAAATAATCCCTTTTCCTGCTCTTTTCCTCAGGTGGTACGTCCCTCCAACCATGCCACCATCCAGAGCATTGTCAGAGCTGTGGGAATTGTCCCTGGCGTTCCTGAGCCCTGCTGCGTTCCAGACAAGATGAGTCCACTAAGTGTACTCTTCCTCGATCTGAACAGGAATATGGTGCTCAAGGTTTATCCCGGCATGTCTGTGGATACCTGTGCTTGTCGGTAGGACCGGGACATGCATCCACTGAGGATGAAAGACAGTGAGGAGGACTTACTGTAGGTTCAGTATACAGTAGGAGGGCATCTTTGACATTGAAGAGTTCAGCAGTGATGCAACTCAGTGAAGAGAGATTAGAGAGCTTGAAGCATACCGTGATAAGTCTGGCAGGGCTGTGGTACTTGAGTCCAGTGTCTAAAATCCAATCTGCAGATCTCCTTTCTGATGTCTGATGTCAGTTTTGTCTTCTGTTGAACGTTGACTTGACTTTTTCTAAAATTTGTGAAAGACATGTTTTTCTTCACCTTTTGTTTATTTTTTCTCCAGCACCACATGCAATGTATGGGATTTCCACTCTACAAACCTGTGTATGTAATGGTCTTAAACTTCTGTGTAGTGTTTAGTTGAAGGGTTTTATTGCAGAGCTAATGCAAATAGAGCTACATCTCTGTTCATCCTTAAGATATTCTTTCAGTATTATTTTAACATTTGGAAAAACAGGTGATTGTTGTCTGTTTTTGAGTGGTATAAGACTCGATTTCCTCTGGTCTCAACCTTGACGTGGTTTTGACCCTTTTTGGGGCAAGGTCTTGGATTTGACTTGGACTCAGCTAAGAAGTCAGCGGAACCCATGAAGGTTTCCTCACCCTTTATGGCCCGTTTTTGATAAACTCAGCTCCAGACACTGCCTGCCGACAGTTTCTGAAACCTTCTGACATCAGAATCTTCTCTATTTTATTTGCTGCTTGCCTTGGTCCTTCAGACTTCAGAGCTGAATACTGGACTTTTGCTATAAACTGACAAACTGCATACTTCAGGATTTTGGATATGGAACCTGTGTGGCAACACATTCACACCCTGCCAAATTAACCAACCTTTGTCTTGTAAATAGATACTAATACAACTAAATGTAGTTGTATTTTGTAAATATATGATGATGCATCACTCCAGGAGTAGCATTATTGTAGGTGAAAATCTGCCATATATCAGCAAGAAATGTTATTCACGCATGAAAGATAATAATGTCTTCAAACTTTATTGCAATAGTCCTTTGTCTGTATAATGTATATATTATGGTGATGATGAACGTGTTTTTCCACATACTGAGACCTAAATGTCATAGGAACATGTTATAGGTTGGTGTCCTGGTTATTCCCATAAAGGAAAATTAGTGCTTTGCTGCCACCTACTGTGTTTTCTGGGACTATTCAGGGGACTTATATTCACAAATTTGAAATCAAACTTTCTTGTGGCTATTCAGTGTGTTTACCTCTAGTCCACGAGTATATCCAAAATGACATGTACAGGATGTAAGATGTACAGTAATGAAAGTAGATTTCCACAATAACTAAAATGGATGTATTTCCACCCTTCTATGATTGTACTGTATCACTTAAGTGTACTGAATACTTTGTGTAGGCTTTTGTCGTTTTTAGTCAGTAATATGATGTGTTCTTTAACAAATCATAGTCATAATGTATGCCTGGTATGGAAATAAACTGAACTGTACATACAGCCAAGTATACCTGTTTATTCAATCTTTTTAAGTTTTATGAAAACAAAGATGTGTACAACTGAGACATGTTAAAGATTATAGGCTATACCATGTGTACTGTTGATATCTACAGTATCACATATCATTAATACAACATATCAATATCAAAACTTACATATGTAATTGAGAGTTGAACTAATACATTGGTTTGTTAATATATATTGGCCTATGTTGGTTTTGTTTGTTTAAAGGCCCATTATATCTCAGAATTCCTCTACCATTGCAAAAGTGACCTTGCCTTTAAAAACTAATGCAGTCAGGTTTCAATGGAGAGAGCAGCAGTAACCCAATATGGTTTAAATGCTGTCTCAAAGGCTTTTTCACCCTGATAAGAATAAAATTTATAAAATCCTGGGGAAAACAGTGAATACATCTAATTTATAGTCATGGAAATGGAAAAATAAAGTTGAATATGGGCACAAAATACCTCAGCAGCCTCAAATCAACAATATCACAATATCAAACTGTAATGTAATTTAGCGTAGTATTGCTACTTTTTTTTTTTTACTCCAGTTTCACTCTAAAATAAGCAGACGATTGTGGTTTTACAACAGATCTTTTGCAATCCTGTTTTTACTGTTACAGTATGTTTGCTTTCCTCCAGCATGCTTACAGTACACACTGTACCCACGCCAACAGATATTGTTGTTGCCTTTCATCGCTGATTGACTCCGCAGACAGGAAGTCTTTACAGTATGAAAGGGCCACAATAAAAGCGTTTTTATGAAACCCGGCATGAACCAAATACTGAATGAGTGTGTGAAAACCCAAGATAGCCCGGACTCAGGCCAACGTCCCCAGACTCATTGGCTTCTGCTGTGGACTCAAACCCCCCACAGTGAGGCCTAGTCCCATTTCTGGCGCATCTAGGAAACACAAGACGTGATGGGATGTAGGCTGCCACTACCCTTTCTTTCCACTTATAAAATGATCTCTGTTCTCATGCCCATCAGTCTTTGTAGATTTTTGATCTTGCAAGTGATTTGGTCTGACCATTGACGTCTAATTACTATGTGCCTAATCAAGTGCCTTATCATCGATATTAACTATAAGACTAACAGTGAAAGTGGCAGTGGAAACAAGTTCAAGTTTATTTAGAGTCCTTAATCACTGTCACAGTGTCAAAGGCCTTTAGAGGCCTTTAACACTGAAATGGCATCCTTATCCACTTTCATTTTTGGCATCCAACATTTTCATTTTTCCATTCTCCATCAGTGAGTGCTTTAAAGCAATAGTGTTCCAGGCTGTATCTTCTTCATGAAAGCTTTTCCATTTGCTGTTGTAATCACAGTGTCTGGTAGCTCTTTCCTGCTGCACAGGAAGTGATGTGTTTACATGTGTTTGTTTAAACAGAGGAACTCGATAGTTAGCATGAACAATGATAGCAACCAAGCTGGATAGACAAAAAGAAGAGTGCCACCTACAGAAACTCCAACTTCATCACAGAAAAGCCCATTAAAAAGATATAACAGTCCTACCCACACTGTTTGACTGGTGATCCCAGGGAAGTGTAATACAGAAACACCATATGAGCACTTAGCAAGAAAGATACAGAAAAAAGTAAAAAAAAAAAACAGGCTCTCTTAGATTTTAAGACTTAAAGACTTATCACAACTCAACAGACCATCTGAGGTATAAAACGTGTTGCAGGATGTTTGCTACCACCACCATATCCTTGTTTCCTCACAAATACTCATCTGGTCATGAGACATGCTTCAAAGCACTTTTATTTTATGCCTTTTGGTGACTGTAATTGGCGTTATTTGGCCACTGACAATTGTTATATCAAATTTAATGTTGCTGATTTTGTACCATATATTTGGCTGTAAAAGATATTATAGTGAAGCAGACTTCTCTAGAAAATATTTCTTATATTTCTTCTAATAATGAATAAATTTAAACATGTCACAGGGGCAGCACATGGCGTCTAAGCAGGTGTTTTCTGTATCAGTACTTTAAGTGATCAAAATGATTGATGTTGCTACAGTCTGCAAAAGCACACTTTGGCATTTGAAGCAGTTGAATGATGATGATGATGATGCACGTCTCAAAACTTGGACGTGAGTCAAGAAAACATTGACCTGTTAGAAATTTGCAGCAATGATTAAGGCAAAGAATGCAATGTACTGAAAGTATTTCTTTGAGCATCTGCAATTTGGTCATCCAAGTTTCATCCACAAGCTGGGAAAAGACATTTTATGGAAATGTCTGCTTGTCAGTAACCTCACAGTTTCCAGTGCCTGCCTCATTATCGCCGTCAAGTGTTTACAGTGTCTTCATTAGCAGCCAGCCCTCTAATGATAACAAAGTCTAAAAGAAGGCATCAATGGCAGAGATAAGCACAGCAGGGGTACTATTTTGGTTGACACAAGTCCCCATGTTTACTCTGGGAGCATGGGAGCGGACCTCGGGACTGTGGCCCTTGCATGGGGAATCTCCATTTTCAAACCTCGTCATCCTAAAGTCTGTTTTCAAGCCTGTAGTGTCGCCAGGAAGAAGGTAAAGTTTGTGCCAGTTCAGTTATTGGCTTAAATAAGGTCTAATTTCGAAATGCAGAGCTCCAGAACATTCCTGTTCCAGATGTGTTTGAGTCTGGTGGTTTCTACTGGCTCCTGTAGCTGTAAACCTCTCAACAATGACATCCAAAATGAGGACTTGGAAGGATACTACTCCCAGCTGTCAGAGCAGGACCTTCTCGAGGAAGAAGACACGGACTCGAGGTTGGAGAGCCTCCTGGGAACCATGAAGGAGGGCTTTCTGAAGCAACTCAACTTATCAGATGTTCCTCAGGAGCACAAGATCTACCCTCCTCAGTTCATGATGGAGCTCTACAACAAGTATGCTTCCAATAGCACCACAAGCCCACAGTCTGATGTTATACGAAGCTTCACGGTCCAAGGTATGTCTAGCTTTTTTGAGATGAGAGAAGTATGACTTGTGTAATGATATGTAGTACAGCTGGGGGCAAAGCTTCCTGTTGATAAAGATAACTCTTAACCTCTTTAACCTGATACTTCTCTCCCAATAATCCCAGCACTCATAGACTTGATAAGCATATGTGGATCTCCCAACCTGCTAAACATTTAGTTAATATAATTAAATGTACAATTTATATTAGGGTTAGACTGATATATTGGGCCAATATTAGCATTTAATTAAATATATCAGCCAGTCAGTGTAATCTACGAGGAGGCTCCTCCCTGACTACAGCTGCAGAAAAAAACATGTAAAAATCTCTTTTCCTAGCATATTTTATTAATTTGTTTAATTGTTCAGTTGTGCTTTTTTGCAAGATACTTCTTAATTTAAAGACCAAATATATTACAGAGTTTCCCCTCTCAATGAATAGGTGTGGTGGAAATTTCGTAAGTGTGCTGTGATTTTCAAAGTGTTGTTTCAGAATGTTGTCCATGAAGACTGAATGCTTTTTATGTGAAAATGGTCAAATGGTTTGATATTGTATATTGGCACAAAATATCAGTAACTTCAAAATACCCATGCTGACTTCTGTCTATAATTCCATATTAGACAGTATATTAGAAAGTCACTGTTTTATAAGTAACTTAGGATTTCTTGATATCTCTCCAACAGATATAACTCACTCCATGACAAATGGCACCAGCTCAAAGCACAGATTGCTGTTCAATGTAAGTGTGCCCACCCATGAGAAGATCACTGCTGCTGAACTACGGCTCTTCCTCCTGCCAGATGCCGGGTCAAGGGTCATCTCCCATAGGATCAAAACCACTGTCAAAATCTACAATGTGGATTACAGCAAACCAACAACTAACCTGCTGGTTGGGAAAGAGGTGTTTGGATCACACAGCTTCTGGGAAACATTTGATGTGACAAGGGCCGTTCAGAGCTGGGTCAAATCAGGCTGTGGAGCAAGTGGGTTTGATGTAGTGCTGGATAGGACGGACTGTGGATCTTTTGAAGGTGATATGGCATGTTTGCACCTAAGCGTGTCTGTTGGAGACAACACTTCAGCAGCTCTGATAGTCTTCTCAGATGACTTGGGTGGAAGGAGGAGAGAGACAAAGAAGGAACTGAGAGAGATGATTCTCCATGAAGAGGAAACCATTTTCAGCCCAAGAACTGACTGGACCAGAGAAGATCAGCTTCCAAACGAAATCCCAGAGGCCCAGCATCCAAGGAGGAAGAAGAGGAAGGCAGAGAGGGAGTACTGCCGACGGACCTCACTCAAGGTCAACTTCAGAGACATTGGTTGGGACAGCTGGATTGTGGCACCACCTGAATATGACGCATTTGAGTGTCGAGGCATGTGTTACCACCCGTTAACAGATGAAATGACCCCATCCAAACATGCCCTCATCCAGACACTAATCAATATCAGGAACCCCAAGAAGGCCAACATGGCATGCTGCGTCCCAATCAAACTGGACCCCATCACAGTCATGTACCAGGAGAATGGTCGCCTCACTATACGATACCTGTATGAAGAGATGAAGGTGGCAGAATGTGGATGTAGGTAGTTAGAGGGCTGGTTGCTTTGGTGGTAGTGGCGATGACTGTACTGGTTCTAATGCTGCTTCATTCAGTGTTGAAAGTCAGAAATTCCCAGTTGGGTAGGTAGGAAAAAAAGAGGAGAACCATGGACAGCTGTAAGATTTTCTGTGTCCAACATAGAATACTGCTGAATAATGTCTGACGTCACCTAGCTAATTAGCATGCAATGTGAGCAATTCTAAGTGCAACTTTACATTTCAAATTTATGTTTAACTATTTACCACACAGGTATTGTGTGCTTAAGGTCATGCAATATTGAAAATCAAGCTGAAGTGTGTTTTAAGGACTGTACCCATGTTAAAAGCCATGCTGCATAGTGTTTCTAGTGTATGCAACTATGGTGACATGACGTTGGATAATTACATCTTGGAAACATGAACATTAGGAAATCTTGCCCAATTGTCACTTGCTATTCAAACTTGAAGGGCTGTTCCACTGCATTTTTTACCTTATCGGAAACAGAATTTCAGACTTTCTGACAAGTCTGGAATGCAGCATAACACAAGAACCACCAACAGGTTGTTTATACCTCTTTTTGTTTGTTCCAAAAGTTTTGCTCAAATGAATCCCAACAGGACCTCACAAAGAACACTCCCAAAGGAAAAAAGACAATAAAATTATATACATTTTTATATTCTGTCTATGATATCGTTATGGTACCACATAACTATTAATTTGCTTGATTTTTTTGTCTTTATTTAGTAAAGTGAATCAAAAAGTATAGTAGAACAAATTTCATGTATATTTTTAGGCCAGTAAATTTTTCCTATCATGAATACAAAGGTATTATACATTGACTTTCTTTTTCATTTTATATGTGGCTCATGTTCTTTCAAATATACTGAAGCAGATGCATTAACATTGTAATTGTTCAGATGCTTATGAAAAATACATTTTGTTAAATGTAAGGAGGGTAAAATTGACCTGTTGGCAGCGATGGGGGGAGTTCTAGTGCTAATATTTAGTCTTAATGTAAATCTGTACATTATCATTGTAAGTGGAATTTTGTTTATATTAAGTAGTAAGACAGTCAAAATTGTTATAGAATATAAGTGAAACTGGTTTGAAAATCCCAATCATTAAAACCTCCATTGTCCTCCTGTGTACAGATGTGGCAACTGTGTCTGTACAACTTTTGCATGCTTGCTGCTTTGCTGCTGTACTGTTGCTCCACCTCCCAGAGAAACTGCCTGTTCTGTGCTGCTCATGCAGGACAGTTGAATAGGAAAGGGATGCCAGCATTGGCTACCACTGCAAGGTCTATATCTGTCTAAAGATAGCTACAAGGGATAGTTAGCTGATACTGGGCTTTGAAAAGATCAAATATCGGACAGTCAGCATCCTCCACTGCCAGTATGTTGAGGAGGAAGAAATGATTTTATTTATTTTGTTCATAAAAGTTTACTCATAATGGTATAATGGTATTGTTCAGGGGATTGTCCACCTTGACGAACAAAATTCTGGAAAGAACAATGTACTTGTAATATTTGGCTTTGGGCATGAAAATGGACAAAGCCAAATATTCAGCTTTCTGCAATTTCAGTTCAAAAATAGGTACTGCCC
>OMLF01005302.1:2082-20344 GCA_900302615.1 Holocentrus rufus | reverse complement strand
AATATAGCAATGTTTGGTTTTCTGGTCCTTTTCAAATTAGAATAAATTTCATCATTCAGTACAGAAAATGTTACCTATCCTGGAACAACACTAAAATCACACTCACAACCACAATGATCCTCCTCTGGGCATTGTGTTCTCTTATGTGAGGATTGCTGAAGTTGTTTTTATGTTATACATGTCAGATTGCAACTCTTAGACAGCTACATCAGTGTGGGTGTTCAGATTTTTATGAACTTCTTGAATAGAGGTAATTACCTTTTGTATGATTAATATTATTATTCATTTTAGGATAAAGAAGAGAAAAACATTAAAAACAATGGAAAATAAATAGATAAATACAATGCATAGAAAATGACCTTAAATGCTGGTAACAATTTTAGAGATCTGGTTAATAGGATTCAGTGGGGAAATGCTCCAGTAGTTATATCAAAACTGGTGACAGCTTTGTAAGCAATTATTCTTCCAGAGAAACCCCTAAAATTGATAAGTAAGTCACCGGCTTTTTTGAAAAAAGTTAATTTACTTTAAATTTTAGTGTGTATTGCATGGACTAGAGGAATGGGCAGCCACCACACAAGAGGAATACATATTTTAAAACAGTCATCAAAAATATCAGTGAAATATTTTCTTTGAATATGAAACATCATCTCATAGACTGTTCAAGTGTTAACAAGAAGCTAATGTGAGAGCAGTTTAGTGTCATGGCAGACTGTTGCTATTTTTGAGCTAGTAAGAAAAAAATTAAGTGATGAACAAATCAAAGAAGGTCCTAATATGTTAACCGGTAAAATGGAAAACTTGGCTACTGTTTTTTTGGATTTACCTGCCACTCTCAATGAACAAAAGAGTCAGATGCCTGTCATGAAGGGATCAGATGAAATAGAGGTTGTAAGTGGGTAAGAAAAATAAGGACTGCATAATTACCTCTGGATATTGTGTAATGAGCACACTTAAATGTACTGTTCCTTTAATTTTGTTAATTCACTTTGTAACATGTTGAATCATCTAAACGTATCACTTCATCACTTTTGACTGTAACTTCTCTGTGATTGTTATTTATCTTAATGTATGTTTTTTATAAAGTACAGTAAAGAAGAATAATGTGTAAATATGACATGGCATATGTTTACGCCACCAACCCAGACTCAGAGCAAATCCTGATTACACCACATACACCAACTTGTGAATTTCCGTACATTCATTGTTACATGATAGGAGGAGTGTACATACCAATTCTAGCTGTGTGTGTGTGTGTGTATGTGTACTTTGCAAATAGTTGGAGTCAGTGACTTCAATTTGTGCGGAAACCTCTGACAAAATGAATGACTCAATGAGACGATAAACACACTTCAACTTCCTGGAAAAACAGAAATAGCACTTGTCTCAAAATAGTGCAAATAACAAGGTAAGCAGTTCTATTTTGCTACCTGTGTAGAGCCAAGAAAATAAGTGGCTAAGCAAGATGATCTGCAGTTGGCACATCAACATGTGACACCAGAGCCAGCTCAATATTCCCTGGAAATACTGTGGACAT
Organism: Holocentrus rufus; assembly: GCA_900302615.1. Classification (NCBI taxonomy): domain Eukaryota; kingdom Metazoa; phylum Chordata; class Actinopteri; order Holocentriformes; family Holocentridae; genus Holocentrus; species Holocentrus rufus. The sequence goes on along the minus strand of OMLF01005302.1, from coordinate 18,807 downwards.
TTTTTGTCACAGACAGAGCTGCTCTGGAAGCAGAAATCACCGGGTTCATTCTTGACCATGGCATGGTCTTCAGTAGATTAATTAATTAATTAGCTTACCTAGATATAGTCTAGTGTGACTAGCTTCAATATGGAATGTCAGCTAGGGTAAATAGCTACCTAGGTAACACTGCACTCACACCACAACATTATAACCGTAAATACAAGCTTCGTACTTAGACAAAAACAGAAAAAACATTCATGTCCTCTCCGTAGTCGAATTTATCACTTGGAAACTTGAGATTTGGTATTTCCACATGATTTCTGCCACTTTTCCACATGTCAACAACAGGGAAGATTTTGAGAAGTATGGAGCTCATCATGGAAGCATCACCAGTATTCCTTCAGTGATACGTGTTAGAGGTCCCTAGACAGCATCTCTACACTTTTATACATATTTATTGAGGCCATTTATAGGCTAGCATTACCCTTAGTATTTGTTACTAGCCTGTAAATGTGTGTTGTTGTTAACTGTGACAGTTCTACAAACACTCTTATAGTTGTAAGGCTGCAAGGTTATAGTTGTAAGTCTCATTCTGGTAGAACACACAGGAAGCTTCCTTGTAATGCACCTTGCCATGGCCAAATATGGAGGAAGCATCAGTGGTTCCCCACAACACCTAGCAACATGACTATATTAGCAAAGAAACACAAAACTTCCCTAACATGCTAAGATTAATGGCGGGTTGGAAGTCCCTGTTTTGAGAAATGGTGCATGGAGCAGCTAATAGGACTGCCAACTGTCCCATATTAGCTGGGACGTCCCATAAATTCAGCTAAATTGGTTTGTCCCATGTGGGACCTCCCTTGTCCCATATATTGATTGCTACTCTGTAATCACCAGTAGATTTTAGATCTGATACAACAGCAGCAGCAACTGAATAAAAAAAAAAACAGCTGTGTGCGGCTCATTCCACGGTTCAAATTATCCAATCACAGCCCCCCTATGCACATCAGTTGTATGTATAGTGAAAATGCGTAGACTAGTGTAAAGCAGACTAGGTGAGTCATGCCCCTACTTTCCTCTTTTGCATTTGATTTTTTTTCCCTATAAAGGTCCAAATTGTGATTTCTTTTATCATTAATTTTGAGGTTTACTCAAATAAACTTACATAATGATACAGTTTCAGTAAAGCTATGGACTACATGGAACATACTCATTTTTTGCTTTATTAATTGAATAAGAATATGAATATACATGAATAATAAGAATATGAATATACAGCTACCCTCCAACTTAATGACATAGGATAGTCCTTGAAGGTCCTTGAACATTCAATAAAAAAAAACAAAACAAAAAACACTGTTCTCAAATTTGCCACAGTGGACAATGTACTGTATGAGGTGCTCTAAAATAAGATGCAAGTTCCTGATTTGTACCTAAGGAATAGCTGGAGGGGACTGTATTATATAAGGCATAGGGTTATTAAAAGTAAAGAAGTTAAGATTAGCAGTGCGCCGTCTAGCTTTTGGAAAGCTAGGTTATCTGGTTGCATAATTCTGAGCTGTATCCTGCCTGGATCATGGTCTTATGGAGATCCACTGCTGGATCTCATGCTGATTCACACAATTCACTGCCGATGGGTCAGAGTACTCATCCAAACCTTGAGTCAATCAAATTCTGATGGACTTTTTTCTCATCAATAATTTGACCTTGGTTAATATATTATTTAATTAAAACAATAAGGTGGAAGTCGCGAATATAAGAAATGAGGTGTAAAGGAATAATTTTCCAAAATGGCCATATAGGAGCCAAAATGGCAATATATACGCCAAAAAATACAATAAAATCACAATACATTTTCCTTAGAGTGAAATGAATTGTTAAATTTACCAGCAATTATTACATGTGCTTAAAGTTCAAGTTTTTAAATAGCACATTATGAGATGAGGAAGTTACTTATCTGACAGTATCTGACTCACTCACTAATAACCCTATGCCTTATATAATACAGTCCCCTCCAGCTATTCCTTAGGCACAACTCAGGAACTTGCATCTTATTTTAGAGCACCTCATACAGTACATTGTCCACTGTGGCAAATTTGAGAACAGTGTTTTTTTTGTTGTTTTTTTTGAATATTAACATGAATTATAAATGATTTTTACCTTCAAGAATTATCCAATGTCCAAGTTGGAGGGTAGCTGCTGGGGTTGCCAACTTTCTTACTACCAAATATGGAACAAAAGGTGGCGCGCCACGGTGGTGTGGGTATGGTGTTGTGGGTATGGTGTTGTGTGAATATATACTGTAGTGTATATTCATATTCTTATTCAATTGGAAAAGCAAAAAATTAGTAAAAAAGTAGAGTATATTCCATGTCTATAGCTTTACTAAAACTGTATCATTATGTAAGTTTATTTGAATAAACCTCAAAATTAAATGATCAAAGAAATCACAATTTGGACCTTTACAGGAAAAAAAGAAAAATCAAATGCAAAAGAGGAAAATAGGGACATGACTCACCTAGTCTACTTTACACTAGTGAGTGAGTGAGAGAGTTTAGCATAGTAAAAGGTCTCATTACACTTTTGACCTATTTAGATGGACATTTTATTACATAATGTTATTATAGTATCTGACTGTTTCTGCATTACAAGGCACAATTTTGCTAAACTACAATTTGAAGCAAAAGCACATAAAACAGAACTGTGGAAAAATGACACAGCAAGAGAAAAAAGGATGTAAGTGCTAAATTCAACATTCAATCCACATAAATCCTTGGAAATGAACCCCTTGTTCATATCAATGTCGAGAGTGTGTTTTATCCTTATTTTCTGATCCTGCCTGTGTTTTAAGACAGCTTTACCACGTGTTCACAAACTGTGTAATCATGTCATCAGTGAAGCGACCCAGACATGACCCCTTAAAGCCACCAAAAGCACTGCAATACACTACCATAAGCTTTCACAGGGGACTAGGGAGAGCGAGGGAAAGAGAGAGTGAGTGAGAGAGTTTCTCATCACCCTGAATACATTTTATTGTTGACCCTCACCTCATTCTGTTAGCAGTTTAAAGAAAAACGCATTTCATTTTTTTAATTTTCTCTTTTTTTCATAGGACATGGACTTAGGGAGCATAGCTATAAATGCTGGTTGCGACTGAAGCCTAAATCTGATTCCAGTGTAACTGTATTTGTATAATGTATCCATGCCATGAAATCCCCTCAACAAAACTGTTGTGAAGCAGTTGCATAAGAAATTAATAATCAAACAAAACTAGGAGTCCAAACATGTATTATGTCTGTGTGACAATAGCAAAGACACTGTATTTCCCATTTGTCCATTTTTTTGTCTGCAATTGTCTGCTGGCTGAAGCACAACAGATAATGCGATTAAAGGTTTATTGGGGACAAAAGCCTCTTATGTCGATGTTGTCATTGTCCGAAAAACCTGCAACAGTGACAACATTCCCTGTGCAGCAAAAGCCACCGTCCCTCTGCACAGACAAATGAACTAAGACTTCAGCATACAAAAGACGACAGTGTTGGAAGTTATCCTCTTTCCATCAATGACAATAATGAAAATGGTGGCAGTTGGACACACAACGATTGTACTAGCGATGCTTCTCTTCTCTACTCTCACGGCCAGCTCATCATTCCAGCCTGCCCTGGTATTAGACATGGCCAAGATCCTGCTGGATAACTACTGCTTCCCTGAGAATCTGGTTGGAATGCAGGAGGCCATACAGCAGGCCATCAACAGCGGAGAAATCCTTCAGATTTCAGACAGGAAGACCCTGGCAGCTGTCCTTACAGTTGGAGTACAGGGAGCCCTGAACGACCCACGGTTGACGGTGTCATATGAGCCCAATTTTGTCCCAGTGATGCCACCAGCGCTGCCATCTCTCCCCACAGACCAGCTGATCCGGCTGGTGAGGAACTCGGTGAAGCTGGACATCCTGGAAAATAATGTGGGCTATCTGCGTATAGACCGGATCATCGGGGAAGAGACAGCAGAGAAGCTAAGCTCTTTGCTGAGGGATAACATCTGGAATAAAGTTGCTCAAACGTCCTCCCTGATCTTTGACCTGAGGTACAGCACGACTGGAGAACTGTCAGGAGTTCCTTTCATAATCTCCTTCTTCTCTGACCCTGAACCACTTATTCATATTGACACTGTGTATGATAGGCCTTCAAATACAACCAAGGAGCTATGGACCATACCGTCCATAATGGGAGAAAGGTATGGAAAGAAGAAGGACTTGATTATTTTAACTAGTAAACGTACTGTGGGTGCTGCTGAGGCAGTGGCATATATATTAAAACACCTGAAAAGGGCAATCATAGTTGGAGAGCGGTCTGCTGGTGGATCAGTGAAAGTCCATAAGATTAAGATTGGCGATTCAGGGTTCTACATAACAGTTCCTGTGGCAAAATCTGTAAGTCCAATCACAGGACAGAGCTGGGAAGTGAGTGGCGTTTCTCCGTCTGTCAATGTCATTGCCAAGGAAGCCGTCGGAAATGCCAAGTCTCTTTTGGCTGTGAGGAGTGCCATTCCTAAGGCTGTTCAGAGCATCATGGATATCATCAAGCAGTTCTATGCTTTCACTGACAGAGTTCCAGCCCTCCTTCAGCAGCTGCAATCTACAGATTTCTTCTCAGTCATATCTGAGGAGGACCTGGCAATAAAACTCAACCAGGAGCTCCAGGCTGTATCCGAAGATCCTCGATTGACCATCAAATACATAAAAGACAATGCTGCTGTTGCAGAAGAGGACTCTGAGCCTGATAAAGTTCCAGATGATCCAGCATTAATAAGGGCACTAGTTGATATGTTGTTCAAAGTGGAAATCCTGCATGACAATACTGGCTATCTCCGATTTGACAAGTTTGTTGAGTCATCTGCAGCAGCTAAACTAGGAGAGCACATGGCTGAAAAGGTGTGGGGACCCCTAAAAGACACTGCTAATCTGGTCATTGACCTTCGCTATAACACTGGAGGGTCCTCTGCCTCCCTAGCATTAATACTTTCCTACCTTCAGGATGCCTCACAGCAACACCACTTTTTCACAATATATGACCGAATTCAAAACACAACAGTGGAACATGGCTCTCTACCCAGTATTACAGGCCCAACCTATGGCTCCAAGCGTGGGGTTTACGTGTTGACCAGCTACTACACCGCAAGCGTGGGAGAGGAGTTTGCATACCTGATGCAGTCCTTACATCGTGGCACAGTCATTGGGGAAATAACATCTGGAACCCTAATGCATTCGAAGACACTCCAAGTGGAGGGCACAGATATTGCCATCACTGTCCCTTTCATAAACTTTATAGACAACAGTGGTGAATGCTGGCTGGGAGGTGGGGTGGTCCCTGATGCTATTGTGCTAGCCGAGGAAGCTCTGGATCATGTTCAAGAGATCATAGACTTCCACAGAGGGCTCAAGTCCCTCATAGAGGAAACAGGGAAACTGTTAGAAAAACACTATGCAATCCATGAAGTCGCCATAAAGGTCAGTAAAGTGCTGCTGAGAAAATGGGAAGAAGGTTCGTACCGGTCGGTGGTTGATTTTGAGTCTCTTGCATCTCAACTGACAGCAGATCTCCAGGAGACTTCAGGTGATCACCGCCTTCACATCTTCTATTGTGATGTCGAGCCTGAGTCCCTTCACGAGGTCCCAAAGATGCCAACAGCAGAGGAAGTAGGATATATAATCGACGCTTTATTTAAAATAGAAGTAATGCCAGGTAATGTTGGTTATTTAAGGTTTGACATGATGGCAGATGTCGAGGTGGTACAAGCTATTGGGCCTCAGCTGGTCAAATTAGTGTGGAGCAAGATAGTAAACACTGAAACCCTCATAATCGACATGAGGTACAACACTGGCAGCTATTCAACAGCAATTCCTCTCTTGTGCACCTATTTCTTTGATGCCGAACCCTTGCGACACCTTTACACAATCTTCGACCGCACCACATCTACCATGACAGAGGTTATGACATTGCCAGAGGTCAGAGGTCAAAGGTATGGGTCCACTAAGGATGTCTACATCCTCACAAGTCATATGACAGGGTCAGCAGCTGAAGTGTTCACTCGTACGATGAAGGACCTGAATCGGGCCACTGTGATCGGGGAACCAACAATTGGAGGGTCTTTATCAAGTGGGACCTATCAGGTTGGGGACAGTATCCTGTATGCTTCCATTCCCAACCAGGTTGTTTTGAGCGCCGTCACTGGGAAAGTGTGGAGTGTTTCAGGGGTTGAGCCCCATGTTGTTGCCCAGGCAAATGATGCTTTGTCTGTAGCACAGAAAATCATTACAGCCAGGCTGCAGAAGAGAGAACAAGGGAAATAGATAATTATGCTGTACTCTCATTTCCCTTAAAATAATTAGCTGAATAGCCCAGTATTTAATCACCACTTAAATTTCAAATTCACAGTTTTTAAGAGACACATGTACAAGGTTTAGACGGAGGCCTTTTATTTAATATTTCACACTGGCCAGTCACGTGAGGCATTACCAAAATGAAGGAGGTTCCTCCCTGACTAAAGCTATATAAAATTAGTATGTAAAACCTGCAATGTAACAGAATTTCCTCTGCACTTTTTATTTATTGATTTATTTGTTCAAATATGTTTGTGTGTATGTGTGTGTGTGTGTGTGTGTGTGTGTGTGTGTGTGCATGAATTAAGCATTTAATTAAATGCCTAAAATATCCCAGAGAATCCTCCAGCATGACTTTGTGCGGATTTAATAGGTGTGGTAGGTCATTCTGTCTTGAAGAAATGCTGATTCTAATTTCAGGTCAGTAGTTTCATTAGTTTGGCTTTCAATTTGGGTTTATAAAGTTTTAGTGTCCCTTGCAATCTAAATACTGTTTTAGGGGCAATTATAATTTTTTTTTGCTGTATGTCAATAGAGAAAAAATCTCTAGCAGTCTTGTATTTGCAGTAATTTATAGTAATTCCTCTGCTCCTCACCACTAACTTGACACCTCAATGAAATTTATCTTTACATTTTACATTTAGCTAACAACCATTTAGTGACCTACAGTGTGTGTGAGTGGGAGGTACTGAGTCAGTATTGAGCTCATAGTAGGAATTAAACACGTAAGCTGTGGCTAGGATCACACCTCTATGCACTGATCTACTGTGCCACCTAAAATAATAGGGGATAGTAAAATGAATAATCAGTTACATCACAACTAGGCTACCTTATTCCAGTGTTATCAACCAGGACTTAATTAACTTAATTATCTAACAACACAGTGCATACATACAAACTGCATATGGTGTGTAATTACATTGTTTTTTCATGTGTGGGACCATGCATATTTTAATAAACTGGAATAAGGTTGTATACTAGAACAAACTATTAAAGTGAATAGACGTGGATGTTTATGAACCAATCATATATATTTATTAAATTAGATGACATCATTTAATTGCGTGCACTTTTTTCATGGGCACCTTACAAATCCTCTCTTGCATATTTTCAGTACACATGATGTAATATAATTATATCCCTAATGTTGTTTTTCTGAGTCTTTGTAAAAGTCTAGTTTGAATGTTAGGAAAGAATCTCCCAACTGTTGAAAACTGTGATGAATGGAGTTGCCTTTTTTCATCTGACTAATCCATTGGTCTGTGGCTTATACATTTTATTATTAAATTTGTGTGTTATTCCCTTTAATATCATGTTTTAATACCAAATGGTTTATGAGGTGAATTTTATCTTGACCCATATTTTTGTGAAAAATACAGATTTGATATAAAAAATGTAGATGTATACTGATATATCTGATTATATGGAATATTTCATTATTTATTTCATGGTGGATGCCATGCTACATTTAATCAAAACACCAGTTATCTCTGCTGTTCATTGTTTGCCTGTTTGTTGTGATCATGCTTCACCCTTTTGTCTAATTTGGTAGGAACTGAAACTGATCAGTAGAGGGAGCAAGTACCAAACAAATTTAAAACTGATGTTTCTGTTCATTTGTCCTGCACCACTACAGAACTAGTCACCACTTACTGAACTGTATTCCTAACAATAAAGTCTTTATCACATGTGAAACAATTAAGTACTGCATGTGTCAGAATTATTTTGGATTACTTAAATGTACAGAAATTTAGTAATAAGCAGAAAAAGGCAGTGGTGTACATTTTTCTTTGAGCACCAGCAATGATCAAACAGGTCTCATAATTTTATCTCTTGTGTTCAATTATATGACATATTGATCGATGCACTTTTTTTTACCTCAGTGTATGGAAAAATTCAGGTCAACCATTAAGCCAAGAGAGAAAAAGAATGGGTGATTCTTGCTCTAAGCTTGTAATAGTGCTGAGTGAGACTTAACATACCATGAGGCCTGAGCTGGAAAGGTTTGCAAAAAGACTAAAGGTTTTCACAAAGAAGAATGAACTTCAACCTAGTTTTGGAAAGTGAACATAAAGATAAAGCTTCATTTTGCATGAGCTACTTAACATTCTGTTGTGTTCACCTATTTTAAAATAATTTTACGGACAAAAATACATCTAGGAATGTGTGAAATCTCAAAATCCCTATATTATTGATTCCTTCCTCTTATATACTTACACAGAGGCACTTAGTATGTGCACTGTGGGTTATCTCAGTAGGATGAATATTTGCACCAGCCATAATCTGTTTCAAGATATTTCTGTCAGTTTCAAATTTTAGCTCACATGTAGCTTTAAATACGTATTCAAAATCTCTTGTGTAAATTTAAGACCAGTATCTTTGGCAATAGCCACTTGTTGCTACACCTACTTGGCTAGCTTGTTATTGTCTTACAAAAGCACTCAGGATAATAAGATTAGAGGTTTATTGTGGGGCAAATCCTCTTATGTGTGTGTTAACAGAAACCTTACAGCCGAAACAGTGTCATTTGACAAAGGACCTCTTCGCAGAAGGAGGTTCTGCTGGTCAGCATCTACGTCCCACTGCTCAAGTCTATCTAACTTAATTGACAAAATGGCGAAACCTCTCTTTTTGGTAGCATCTCTACTCATTCTGGGCAATGTTTTTATTGTCCGTGCAACATTTCCTCCAAGCATCATCGTAGACATGGCAAAAGTCCTCTTGGACAATTACTGCTCTCCAGAGAAGCTGGTAGGCCTGCAAGATGCAATTGATGCAGCCAGCAGCAACACAGATATTCTCAGCGTCCCTGACGCTGAAACCTTGGCTGTCATCCTCACCGCGGGGGTCCAGAGCACCATCAACGATCATCGCCTGAAGGTCACCCACGAGCCAAACTATGTCCCTGCAGTTGCCCCTGAGATGCCCCCTTTGCCACCTGAACAGCTCGTTGCTGTCCTCCAGACCTCAATTAAGCTTGACATTCTGGAGGGCAACATTGGCTACTTGAGGATCGATCACATCCTTGGGGAGGACGTGGCCGAAAAGATTGGCCCAATGCTCCTGGAGCTGGTCTGGAATAAGATTCTTCCCACCTCAGCTCTGATCTTTGACTTGCGCTACACCAGCAGCGGAGATGTATCAGGAATCCCTTACATTGTGTCTTACTTCACTGAAGCTGAGCCTCTAATTCACATTGACAGCGTGTATGACCGCACCACAGACACCACCACTGAGCTGTGGTCTATGTCCACACTGCTGGGGGAGAGATATGGCGCAGACAAGCCCCTCATAGTCCTCACCAGCAAGAACACCAAGGGCATCGCAGAGGATGTTGCCTACTGCCTCCAGAACCTGAAGAGGGCCACCATTGTTGGTGAGAAGACTGCTGGGGGTTCTGTGAAAATCGACAAGATCAAAGTGGGTGACACTGATTTCTATGTTTCTGTGCCAACTGCAAAGTCTATCAACCCAATTACTGGCTCCACCTGGGAAATTAAAGGTGTGACACCTGATGTTGAGGTCAGTGCTGAGGATGCTCTCGCAACTGGTATCAAAATTGTCAACCTCCGTGCCCAAGTTCCAGCAATTATTGAGGGATCAGCAGTCCTGATAGCCGACAACTATGCCTTCGAGGCTGTCGGAGCTGATGTTGCAGCAAAACTGAATGGACTCCTGGCAAGTGGCGAGTATAGCATGGTCAATACCAAGGCTGGTTTGGAGACAAAGCTCTCTGCTGATTTGAAGACACTGTCTGGGGACAAGAGCCTGAAGACCACCAGCAACACTCCAGTCCTGCCACCCATGGTGAGACCCATTTGAAGATTGTTAAATTCTGATTGCAAATTTAAATGAACATTTTGCTCTACCAGAATTTTCCAGGATTAATTAGTGTCAGTTTTTCAGAGTTTCGGTGTCAGATTAAATCTGATGGGTGTGGACTGATCAAAACACAAGCATAGCGTTGATTTTTACCCTCATGAGAGTTTGATTTACATGGTTTATTCTGCTGTGTAGTGGCAAAAAATTAGAGGCTCATGTAAAACTATTTTATGATTAAGCATATCAATAAACTGCCTTACATAATTATTTTCATATATGGGATTCTCTAAATTTATAATATGCAGTGGCTTACATATTAAGTTAATCATATTTTATACATATAGGACACATAGCCCATGCCTTCAGTGCAAATCTGTTCTTACAGTGACTCCGTTATCTCTTATTGGTTGTATTTCTTGCCAGAATTATTCTCCAGAGATGTTGATTGAGCTGATCAAGGTTTCCTTCCACACTGATGTGCTTGAGAACAACATTGGCTACCTGCGTTTTGACATGTTTGGAGACTTTGAGGAGGTTAAGTCCATCGCTCAGATTATTGTTGAACACGTCTGGAACAAAGTTGTGAACACTGATGCACTGATCGTCGACCTCAGGTAAGTAAACTTTTACTCAGGTAAAACTAAAACTTTTGTATACAGTCAAGCTGTATACAAAATGCCATGTATCAATCTTAGAATACAAATCATGGTCTTAAGCTCATCTTTCACTGTCTCTAAAATATAGATGCTCCCGTTAGTAAAAACGCAGGAATCATTTCATTATTCGTGATCTTTTACACCAGGGAATTATTTTCCTACAGTCTTTTTAAAGTGTGGTAAATTGTTATTGTTGGTATAAATCATATGTTTCTATCAATAATTTTTCTAATAGCAAATTCAGCTTTTTAAAATGGAGCATATTTCATTACTGAGTCAAACATTTTATGTGGACCACCAACATATTCAATACTTGGGGAACAAAACTTGACAGTGAACAAAATACTTAAAAACATGAAATGGACGTTACTGAGAGTAAAAAGAGAAGACCAGACAAGATAAAACGAGATGAAACAAAATTAATTCTATTGATCCCTGCTAGGAAATAAGGTCATTGCTGCAGCAAAAAGTGTGGATTGGAAACAAATGGTAAAATGGAAAAAAATATTAATAGAAAAGGTTATTATAACAGGTTATAAAATCATTTCAGAAAATAAAATTAAATTTTATGAAAGTTATAATGGTACCCTGACTGTTTGATTTGCAGGAACAATGTTGGTGGTCCTACGACAGCTATCGCAGGGTTCTGCTCTTACTTCTTTGATGCTGACAAGCAAATTCTGCTGGACAAGCTGCATGACCGACCCTCTGGCACTACCAGGGAGATGTGGACCACCGCTGAACTGACTGGTATTAAAAATAACAAACATGTATAAGAAAGGTTGTTGCATTCTGTGTTTTATATAACAGTAGAGAATGAATCACAATCAAGATGTTCCTGTCAATTGTATTTGGAATTAAATCACGTCAGAGTCAGTATCACCTTATTTGGCGATAAAATAAATTTAGAGGGATTTGTCATGGTGGCACTGGTGAAGAACTCACGTCACTTAAGTGCATAATAACACATACAGTACAGGCAAAAGGACCTTAAGTTCAGCATAGTGGGACAGTGCTGGATTTAGGCCTACAACAGGTAGGACATGATACATATTAGATGTCATCTTGACTATACATACCACCCTGCATATGCACATTTAGTATTCTGTAAATATTTGTATTCAGGCAGTGTAGCATGCAGTTAATTGACAAAAACAGAGGGAGGTAAATAGAGTCTATAACAGGCCACAAGGCAGTCGTCTTGAGTAGGATGGAAATATATAAAATAAGTCTGAAGCAAACATTCTGATTTGCCAACTGACAACTATAACTCCCTTCTCTCATTTTGAATTCATACTCTATTGTAAGTGTGTTAATCATGGTTAACAGGTTTTACGACCACCAGCAAATGTTTGTGATGGTTGTTGGTGGTCTGTTATATCTATTCTCTTTTCTCTAACCTGTTAGGAGATCATCAAATCCAACAATGCAAAGTCGATACTAGTATCTTGTGGAGAACATTTTTTTCAAATTCGCTTGTAAAGAATGAACATAACAAGAACACGAAAACAGAGAAGCATCTTCAGTTTGAGATGGACTGTGTACTTGAGCCACATCTGAAGAAGCACCGGCTCTGTGCTGTAGACTATTTTGCACTTTTTGCACTTGATTGGTAGTTCTCATAGTGAATCTTGGACTTTCCCATTAGTTCTCATTGGCTGAGTGACCTTGTGATGCATCCTCAGTTGGTGTGTGAATTTCCAAGAACTTTATCCATTTTCTGTCCTTGGCATTATTTTGTTTTGGAATCATACCACGGCTGGAGATCAGCCAAAGTCAAATGTAACGGAGGGCTCAAGAATCATATTGGAAAGACCCATTTTGATTTAATCCGCTCCACTCTTCAATCTCTACCTCTATCCTTGGCGCTGTTTATTCCTTCTTTCATCCTACTTATACTCCGACTCCCTCTCCTCCTTTTCCTCAGGCACAAGGTACGGATCCAAGAAGAGCCTGATCATCCTGACCAGCGGAGCAACTGCTGGCGCCGCCGAGGAGTTTGTCTACATCATGAAGAAGCTTGGCCGTGCCATGATCGTTGGCGCAACCACTGCTGGAGCATCTCACCCACCCGAGACCTTCCGCGTTGGTGAGACCGACATCTTCCTCAGCATCCCCACTGTCCACTCTGACACTGCTGCCGGGCCAGCCTGGGAGGGAGCTGGCATCGCACCCCACATTCCCGTCCCAGCTGAAGATGCCCTCGACACCGCCAAGGGCATCCTCAACAAGCACTTTGCAGGCCAGAAGTGAACCACTCCCTGAACAAAGTGGAGGGCATTCAACAGTCACTTTTGTTTTGGCAGCCAAAAGATTTAGCAATTTAGAATATGGAGCTTTGTAAGAAGTGAAGTATGTAGGATAAATAATAGGGTTAGGGTTAAGTCCAAAGTGTGATCTGTTTTTCACTCTGTTAACACCTAAGCCTTCTTTAGCCTATTGTAGAGCAAAGGAGACACATTCTAAAGCAGAATTTTCTTTTAGTTTTTATTTCTTTTGAATGTCACTCTGACAATGGAAGGGGCTGACATGCTTAATTTCGCTTGCAAAGTGTGAGTGGCACAGAAATGTGAGTTCTTTTGTGAAATGGGTTTATAATGTATGAATAAATCTGTCAAAGATATATCCTAACATTAGATGTTGTGGCCATCCATCAAGAATATCTTTTGACTTTTGGCTTTCAAAAAGAGAAACAGAAGGAATAAAAAACTAAAGCTACATTGACAATGTATTGAAGGTAAGATTACTATTATTTTGCTATGCAGGAAACTTTGATTTGGGACCTCTGTAAACAAATCCACTTGCTGCTCTGATGGGAAAACTGTCACATGTAATGTCTTTCTCACTGTGTATGGGAAATGTGTCCATTATGCAGTGAACTTCATGCCCTGTGGAGCTACTTGGGTTGTATCAATTCCAGTGGTGAGACACAATAAAAAAGCCAGTGGAAACACAAAATTAAATGTGTGTGAGTCTTGTATTTTATAACAATAGAGGAGGCTTGAGAATGGTTTTGGACAGATAGATGATCAGTGTGTTTACCACTGCAGGAGTCCCAATTTATGCACTGGTACTGTAAACAATTCTTTGTTGGGTATCATGCAGTTCAATGAAATTAGTATGTGGCAGCACAAAGTATACAGTCTCTCAACTTTCTAGATACAAGATCATTGTTTGTATTGTGCAAAGAGACCAAAAATTACCCTTGGGGATGGAGCAAAATTGCAGGATTAGTTCACCAAGCATGCAGTAAAAGTTGGACTCAATGGCTACATCTGTATCTAACAACAAACACATTCTTGGAACTTAAATCACCCAATAAAAATGTCACACCAGATTTTCTCAAGATGGCAATTAAAGCAAACGGTACCACAAGTTTAATCAGCTTTTGGTGTTATTATGCAACTTTTCAAGCCTTTATCAGTTCTTAGTGTCAATAAATTTACAAAGATTAGTTTGTGATAAAGAGCATCTCATGTCCTGAGTTGGAAGAAAGATGTCACCATATCCAATGTGCTGGATATGGGCACAATATTGATGAAACCAAAATCAGGATATTAACAATTATACTTAGATGCACGACATACTGTGAATAAAGGAAAATAAATGAAATAAACATGCACTCATTGTGTCATGCACTCTGGTTGCTGAGTGGTGCTGCAGTTAATTCATAACATACATTCCTGAACAACCTCTGGTATCAACGTACACTGTTTTCCCCTGGTTTTATAGATCAGGTTTGTCACATACAATCCAATCCAACTATGAAACAAATCTCATGCCTTTAAAAATGATCCTTCTAAAGGAAATTAGGACATATAAAGAATTAATTTTGCTGTATACTAGAGCCTACATTTCTCAGCTCATCATGTAAAGGAAAAATTTTAAGTCAAATTCACTTTCTCTCAAATCACATAACTGATAAGTGAAAGTTCCTTCTGTTTTTATGGTTAATGGTAATGTATCTGAGTTTAATTGTGTTCAAAGATACAGATGTGTGATATATTAAAGGAAAAACCTGTACAAATCAGTGTAGAAACAAAACGATTACAGATGCCTCCATACAAGTGTACTGCATGATATTAAGCAGTTAACATATATCACCTATCATGCTCTGTGGCATGTATAAAAATGCCGAGTAGGACCAGTTGACCTTAATTTTGGATCAAGCTGGGTGTGGTGTACACCAAGACAACAATACAGGCCTGAATTCTGCACCCCTACAGGTCTGAATGCTACACCCCTACAATCGAACGGGTTTGATTGTGCTGTGGGGGGCTTTTTCCTGGCATGGTTTGGGTTCACTTGTCCCCTTAGAGGGAAGAATGACTGCAAATCAATATTGTAATATTCCTATGATGAAACATTTCTATCCTGATGGGAGCGGTCTCTTCCAAGATGACTCCATCCACAAGGCACTCACTGAATGATTTGATGAGTGTGAAAATTGTGTAAATCATATGCTATTGACTTTGCAGTCACCAGGTCTCAATTCAGCTGAACATCTGTGGGAGATTTTGGACCAACGTATGAGACACCACTCTCCACCAACACCAGCAAAATCCCAAATCAAGGAATACCTTTTGGAGGAAAAACGGCACTCTATCCCTCAAGCAGAGTTCCAGAAACTTGGAGAATCTATGGCAGGGCACACTGAAACTGTTCTATAGCAGCCTGTAAAGACACTTTATGTTGGTTTTTCCTTTAATTTCCTTTAACCTGTCAGTATAGTCAGTTTCTAGACACTTTTTGCGTTACGTCCAGTATGATCCTTGTATCTGTTCTTAACTGTATGGTCTTCATTTAAGTTTACTCCAAGTATCATCATACAAAACATGATGCACACAAAGATAGATACCAGTTTGTTTATGTTAATTTGTCAGTGTGACAGTCCATTCACGTTAATTTTTTTCCATACACCAGAGGAGGCTTAAAGTTGTAGACTATGCAGAAATCATTCTTTAAATAGCTTTTATTGGCTGGTAGTTGTTATTTCTGCAGTGCAAAAACCAAAGCATGTGCCTAGTCCCACATATGTCACTGCTGGCCTGAGATTGAATCCCACCAAAACCATTTCTCCTGTGTTTCTCCAACTCTGTGGCTTCTTTCAGCCTTTCTGCTGTCTGTCTCAGTAAGGAAAATGTGCCAATGGAAGGAGACAGCCCTTTTAAGACAAAGATCTAAATATTCAGTCTGTATCAAAAGAACTCTGAAAGTGAGGAATGAACTCTTTGAAATGGCAGGATAAAACACGCTGATCAATAGTACATTGTAAATGATACACTGACCTGACAGTCCTCACAGATCTGACACACACTGCGAATCTAATGGTAGTAAGGAGTTCCATTGCTTGTGATTAGTGAGTATAGCTCCTTATTTTTATCCTTACATTTAGTTTATTGCACAAATTAAATAATATAGTACCAAAGAGAACAGTAAGGGAAAAAAACATACAAACAAAGCAATTGGGAGACTTTGGAAAGCACGGGACTGCAAGGATCAGAAAGGATCAGTTCAGTGGGGAATAAGTCAGTGCACATCAACACGTGCTGAGTCTTTAAACAGGGGCCAAAGGGTTAATGGTAAAGGGCAGAGGGGAAAGGGTGGGGGAGTTTAGCTTAAAGCCCAACAACAATATTAGCTGTGTGAAAAAGTCAGGCTGCTTACTTACTAGATATGAATCATTTGGCCTCCCCGGTTTTTGTATAAATAGGGGCATGGGGGTCTATGGGGGTGCTCCAGTAGATCACCATGTAGAGTGTGTACCACATATTAACCACCATGGCACCATAGTCTATGGTAGGTCATAGACTATAGGCAAGTTATAATCCCAGTTATTTATTATACAACTGTGACAAATACATAATAACAACATGTAGA
>OMLF01005301.1:1348-17083 GCA_900302615.1 Holocentrus rufus | reverse complement strand
CAGTTCCACAGGAAATACTGCCGATTTCAAAATATCTACTACAAGAAATAATTTGCCTTCTCCTATCTCTAGATTCACATAAACTCTGTGCTCTTCAGAGACTAGAGTCATGTTTTATATGAGCATATTGTGTTTGGTTTTGAACTTATTCATCTGCCTCAGACCTCTGATATTGTTCAGACTAAAAGTAAAAAAATCACTAGGCAATCGCCATGAGACTGATCACCTCTGTCACTGTATTATTCTCTGTTATTCGCTGGCAGGAGGAGATTTTGTGAAAAATATGTTCGATGGCAACGAAGAGAGATTCTCCCTGTTTATCCTGGAGAGCCTGGCTGAGTTTAATGGATGATGGGTAAGAGACGAACAAGGAGTTGAGATTAAAATGGATCACAGTCACAAAGAACAAATATGAAAAACTTTTCTGATTGACCAGAAATGTGCTGGACATTCGATGATGAATTTCCACCATCGTAGGTAAAACAGTATCGGACTCCCGTTTTTGAGCATGTGTCCTTTAATTCATAAAAAATATTCTGATTCTGATCATATACTGTAGTTTTATGTGCTTTCTTTCACAAGTGTGCATTTCCTGATTGCATTTGTGTAATCATATGTTCTCTAATGCATGCAAACAAAAAACACAAGGCTTGGAAAAACAATATATATATTTATATATTTGGATTTTACAAAATCAAGGGAATAATGATTTTTCATTACAGGAAATACAAAATCAACATACTAAACTCCAAAGCTGTTCACCACTGTGTCACACTGTAGCAGACATCATAATATAATTTTCTTCTCACCACTGCCAAACAATACAAAATATAGTTGCTCTTGCTCTATTTACATCACCAATAAGAATGATAATTCTTGTCTAAAAAAAAGGTACAATATTCTAAAAAACGTGGATGGACTCGGAAAGATCACCATTATGGGAATAAGGCATAATACCAGTTTTAAAAAGGACAGCTTTATCAAGACCTGCTAACACTAAGATCTATATTTAAGACACGGAGCACAGCTCACTCAGCTTCCTCTCCTTTCTCCTCTCGATCACGTGAAGCGCCTCTGGCAGGCGTGTCGTGCTTTGAGCATCACGTTTACTTGTACAACTGTGGCCTTTTTGAGGAGCTCTGGCTTCCTGTTGCCGTCTGTTAAAGGCGTGACTGTCCCTTCTGAGTGACGTGTTTCGGGGCAGGTTATCGATAAGCTCATAGAGGGTGAAGATGCTAAAGGAGATTTCATCATAGGCTGTTCTGGTGCCGCACTCAAACAGGCAGGCGAACGCCACAGCGGGCGGAGCACCAGGGGAGGGTGGCAGTTCCAGATAGGCCAGATCAGAGTAGGCGCTGGGACCCTCGTAGATCACCCAGGGGCCACACCAGCTGTCTGGATCGCGGGGGAACAGGCTGAGAGACACCCCAAGGTCCCTGCGTGCATTGGGCCATGTTGGGTGGGAGTAGATTACCCAGGTGGGAGTGAGGAAATTCAGAGGGGAACTGGGGTCGGGTGATGGGGTGCCAGTGGTTAGGGTGGGTGTAGCTGCCAGGGTGGTGGTGTTTATAGGAGAGGGGGAGGCTGGGATGGAGTCACTGGAATCAGAGGTGGGTGACGTTGTGGTTGCTGTGATCGGACTGCTGCATGCTGGTGTGGCCCAGGACGCCCAGTGTCTGGAGTGGGCGTGGCGGAGGGGGAACTGATGTTTAAAGGTGTGACACAGATGTATAGGAGCAGGGAATCCCACGATGCTGCCATGACAACCATTCCGAGGCTCCACCAGCCGCTGGACCAGCTGCCCTTCCTGAAATACTGCCCCGTCATCCAGACTGAGGGCCTGCACCCTGCAGCCGAGGGGGCTGCGCGCGTTACAGTACAGCACGTTGGTCCCATCTTCTTCGTCCACTGATACCATCTGGCACTCCACGCTCTCTGGACCCGGCACCGGCTGCCCGAAGCGCCAGGTTCGCCCATGGGTGTCACTATGGAAGCAGAAGGCACGCGGAGTGGTCTGACAGAACTGGCCAAAGCACTCCTTACAGTCGATGTGGTAGGCGTAGGCAGGAATCAGTAGACGACCTGACTTCAGCTGGATGCCGTGGCCCGGGCCCAAGGCGAAAGTGGCCCACTCTGTGAGATTAGAGATGAGTTTAAAGGGACAGTTCGTCCAAAATACAAAAAAAAAAAGATATTTCCCACTTTCAGTGTAATCTTTTCATCCAGACAGTTTCTGTGTGGTTTGATGAGGTCTCCATTTGCCATGGTCTCTCGTCTCCCAGCACCCCGATACAATGGAGCTGGATGGGTGTTCAGTTTTGCAGCTAAAACTGTCAAAAATTTACATGTGAAAAACTCAACAGGAACAGCTCTTTCCAAATGCAGTCCACAGCCATCAGGAACTAGAACTATTTTTTGTCGAATGACACCAGCAAGACAGGCATTACAGATGGATGTGGATAGAGTCTACCAGTGTTCCTCGGCAGGAACTTTTTTTGAAGATAGACTCTCCTGTGTTTCTCCTGAGTTTTTTATATGTAAATTTTTGTGACCACAAATGCGTGCCTTCATTGTATTGGTGTGCCAGGAGACAGGGAACATAGCGAACAACTGGAAACTGCATCAAGTCACACAGAAACTACCTGAATGGATAGTTTGCACTAGGGGTAGATAGGACAATATTATTTTGTATTTTGGGTGAATTGTCACTTTAACATGCAGTTATGTTCATTATAAAAAATAAAACATTCACATAAATAAATGGTAATAGAAAGACAACTGATTAGTCAGGTTCACCTCACCTTTAATTGTGTCCCCTATGACCCTCTTGGTGAGGTCAGTGACAGGACCCCAGGTGTCCCCATTGTCAGTGCTGGAGATGTAGCAGAGCCGGGTCACGTTTTTCCCGGTCACCAGCTGGTAGGACTCGGACGTGTGGCCCAGAACAGCAATAAAGAACAGGAACAGGGTACCGGTGAACTCATCATACACCGGACATGGGTTCATGGATCGGTGGCCTGCGAGATGAGCAGTGCCAAGTACGCGCATGTCCTCCCACTGGAATGGCAAAAGAAGACTGAGAAACGATTAGAAAGGGATGAATGTAAACATATTGAAAGTCAGTGGAAAAGACAAACTCAGTAAAGTTAGAAGAGATGAAGCGACAGAATAAATGAGAGTATGTAGTGACCGACAATTTGTGAGGAAGTATAGCAGCATCATGGCCACTTCCTCCTTAACACATTTTATCAAAAAGCTTACAGTTCTTTTTCTCTCCAGCCATTGTAACCTAATAGCATCTTGGTACAAAAGCAGTTTTTATCCCCCTGTAAACCATCTAAAACAAATCCACAAGGGACCGTAAAGTCCTGACCAGGTGAGCAGCACTGACCTCCACATAGTTCCTATAAAAAGTGCCTTTCCTCATGACCAGCAGGTGAGCCTGAGAGTCTGAGGGGCTGAGTCTCTCCTCACAGAAGGCCAGGAAGGACTTGGAGCGGGGCAGGTAGAGCAGTGCTGGGACTCGGTACGTCACTCCATTGGCCTCCTTATGGAACAGCACCGACCTCGCGGGGAAATAGGGTGATCTCATACTCTCTGGTGTGTGAAATGTATGTCTCTGTGTGTGTGTGTTGGGGTAACTCCAAATCCTCTGAGGAAATGCTACATCAGAAACTGGTGGAAAAAAATAAAAGGAGCCATTTCAATGTGTATCTCACTTTACTACACTGTGAGGATAGTCCACTGTGCAGAAGATAATCCAACTGTCACTAATGTGGCAGGGTAAATTCTGGTTGGCACCAGGTCCACAGCAACTGTAAGTACATACAAACCGTGTTATCCACTGAATAAAATATATTACAATCCTTTTGCAATCATGTAATCCTTGTAATCCTGGTTAAATGTCCCATTTGTCACATGGTGAGGGACGTGACAATGTTTTCAATTTGTTTCATTTATCCTTCTTTACACACTCCAGAAAAGTTAAGCCCCACAAAAATCCACAAGTCCTAAATATGATAAGTAAAATATCTCACTTACCTTTTACTAATACTACTACTACACTAAATATCCACACAAAAAAACATTCAGGCAGAGGCTCTGTCTCCTCATAAGAGATCAGTTTGTGACTGACCAAGCAGAAAACACCACAAACTGTCAGCCAGCCTGCTGACAATTTCACACTGCGCTGCTTTTTAGCTACTTTAGTATTACAGCTCGCATGCATTCATCTATTTCAGTGTCACTTCTCAGAATAATTTATGAGGGGGAATACATCAAATGCACAAACCATAAACAGGGAAAGGATGGTAAATTACTTTTAAGTACTTACAGTCTTTTGATGGTGCGTGTGAAAAGAGCTGTGTGGGAATCTGTGTGTCAGCATTTGGATGCAGTTGAGAGCATGGGGCTGTGTGTATGTGTGTGTGTATGTATCTATGTGTGTGACCGCGGTGGCTTGCCCTCTCTGTTCCCCTATTCAGTGTGGCAGTGTGGCATGTTGTTCACTCACCCAGAAATGGACCACACTCATCAGATCTGCAGCTTTGGATGAATCAGCGGGCAGCAACCATTGTGCAACCCTCATTTTCAGCATTAGACATGCAGGGGTGGGTTGGGCCGGGTTGAGTGAGGGGCCATGCATAGTGCAATTATTTAAACAATTGATGCTCTGTTTCCTCCCTGTAGTGTGTGTTCTGTGCCCTATTGGGCCTAACTCTATTTAAAATGTATTTTCTGCTAAATATGCTTACATCAAAGTTGTATTTTGAATAAGCACACACATAGATATAGACAACATATTGTATAATACATATTGTCTCAATGAACTGAAGGCTTTCAAACACCCAAACCGAGATAATCTGTTTTTGGTTTATAAAAGCATTTGCCCACTCTGCACACTAGGTGGCCTCAGTCGGCCGTGTGACGTCATCAATGTGCGACGCAGACCCGCATGGCAGGTTGTTGAAGTTCACTAGGTAAGGTAACGATGTTTTCTGGTAGTGAAGTTTGCAAAATATTTCAGAAATGCTTCAAATGATGTTTAGGAGGTGTAAAGTCATAACTTCATGTCTTTTTATCACTGGGGTGCGGATATTGCAGGATAAATAGAGGGTTGCACATTCTCTTTTATGCTGCGTAGCTGTCCGAGCTACAGCTTTTGACTGTTGTGACTTTTTTGCAGGACTTGCCTGAGAGTTTGTGAGTGTGACAGCTTCTCACAATAGTTAGTATCTAGTCTAGAAAACCGTAGCTAGACACTGTAAATTTCAATAATAGCTGTATTCGCTCTTAAACGCAAACTAGTTTAAAGATCCTTTCTCGGTATAGGCTCCCATTTAAACAGAGAGAGAGTTAGGAGCTGCATCCTAATTTTTCACTCACTTCACCCTTGATAAAAGGCTGCAGGCTCTCTAGCTTCTCTTACTGAAGTGGTCAGCTCCCCTTACCAACATTATATGGTCCCTACAGGTTTTGAACGTTGAATGGCAACGAAAATAAGCCTTAGATTTCAACTGTAATTTAAAACTGTCTGAGTAGAGTTTCAGACTTTGATCTGTTTTGCAGGTTTTCATCAGTTGGAGGCTTTAACAACACAACTTAACCCAACATGATTAGATGCATCAGACTCATGTTTTTCTTTTCTTTACCCAACATGTCTTAGGTCAGCATGGCCAGGCAGTGGTGTGAGGGCCACTCCACATCTGTGTTGTGTGTCGGGGCTGCTGGGGGGCCCGAGGGCCTCCTGGCCTCAGGCTCTGAGGGTGGAGAAGTAACTGTATGGAACCAAGAAGGAACCATTGTAGGCCATCTCACTCTCCCTGGTGAGGAGGACAATACAAGTGTTGTGTTTTCACCTGCAGCCCCAGGCTTACTGTATGTGTCACATGGAGAGACGGTGAGCGTGCTCGACCCTCGGAACCTGAAGGGTGTCGTGGAGCAGTTTGAGGGTGCAGGGGAAGAGGAGATTAATGCTTTGGCTCTGAACGAGACTGGCTCTGCCCTGGCGGTGGCTGATGACTCTGGAGCAGTTCGGATATTGGAGCTTCCTGGAGGAAAGATCTGCAGGACCCTCCGTCGACATACCAATATCTGCTCCTCGGTGGCCTTCCGGCCTCACAGACCCAACAACTTGGTGTCTGCTGGACTGGACATGCAGGTGAGAGAGGGGGAGGGCAGTGGAGGGTTAAAAGAAGTGAAATAGATTTTCAGACAAAGGGAGAAATTAGAGAATTTAATATTTTTTATGAAGTGGTCCACGATAATTCAGCCCCACAAAAGGTAAACAGCAGTAACTATTATTGTTTTTGTCAAAAATCAAACACCATGAGTCAAGTTTAGATTTAATTTTTAACATAAATGAGACCCAGAGGTGTCACTGAATGTTTTGTCAGGACAGGAGATAATTAAGTAGTTTTTCTCAGTTACAGTCTTTGTCTATCTTGTGGATTTAACTTACTGCCCTTTTATCTATGCAAGGCAGAATTGAAAAGATGTTGCTCATTCAGTTTTGTTTTCCCTTTGTCGTCTCTGTTACCCCTTCAGGTGATGCTGTGGGGTCTGCAGAAGACCCGTCCCCTTTGGACCCTCAACCTCCAGGAAGTGGCAGAGGAAGGAGAGGAATACCAGCAGAAAGCCGGTCAGCTTTTCAACCCACCGCTGGCACACTGCGTCTCCGTGTCGAGTTGTGGGAATGTTTTGGCCTGTGCAGCCGAGGACGGACGGGTGCATCTGATGCGGATCGGCAGTGGCTCTAAACTTGAACAGCAGGGAGCTGTCAAGGCCCACAGTCAGGGAGCCTCACAGGCCCACTTTGTCAGTTTTCTTTCCCACCCATACTGGCTAGCCACCGGGGGGAATGATGGCCAGGTCGCCCTCTGGGACCTCAGCCAGGACCCAGTGGTGGCACCAGAAGGGAAGGCCAAACCTCGAGTGACTGCAGCCCATCGCAGGAAGCCCAAAGGCAGAGCAAAAGCAAAACAGCAGTCCCAGGATAAAGCAAAGAACCCATCAAAGGTCCAACCTGACAAAGAGGAGGCTGAGAAGGAGGGGGAGGACGAGGAGGCAGTAGGCGCAGAGGAAGCGGTGAAATCTGGGCCCAAATTCAGTGTCAGCCATGGAAGCAAGGTGAACTGGGTGTGTCCTGCTGTGCTGAAAGGAGAGCCCAGTCTGGTCGTCGCAGATCAGAGCTCCACTCTGACTGTCTACTCTGTCTCTGGATTATAGATCCATGTAGTTTACTCCTTTGTCTGGGCCATAGCAATACACTATTTTGACTTGCCTTACGTAGCATTTGTAACCAGCATTTATCAGCTCTTCAGAAACTGCACACTGCTGTTCTCTGCTCTGTTGGGAACCGGCTGCATCATCTTTGTGCATGACTTCTTAAAACCATGCTTGGCCATTATTCTTATGACAGACCCTTCTCTCATTCGGCTTTCAGGAAGTCTGAACTGTGGATAAAATGCAAATAATCATCTTAATCCTAGAAAGCACTGTACAACACAGACTGAACTGCAGGGCAGACCCTCACAGCATCAAATGTTACACAAATGAGTTTTGTATTAAGTTGTGTACAACTTAATATTTATAACTCTTACCGGTCTTATTGACTATTTGCTTTACTGTGGGTATATGGTTTGATGGGGGGGATTTTGTGTGTGTGGTCCTACAAAAATGTCATTTCTGTCCTCTGAAGTATGTTTTGCTGTCCGACACACTGGATCCATTGTATTTTTGTACACAACACATTTTTATAGACTATGAAATTACCGCACGAGACAAACATGATCTACTTTGTATGGGTAAATAACTTGTTGAGTGCCTGGTACATTAACAGAGTAAAAACATCCTCATCCCAATCTAAACCAGGCGCTGGACAGAAAAACACAGCACGGATGAAGAGCTGAGGCCACACAAGATGTGACGTTTTAAACACACTGCTCTTCATCTGACAAAAGACAGATGGAAACACAGCGCCACTAAACAGCCAAATTTGTGTCCCTGAGGGCGTTGTGCTTCATGCCTGCTTGAGGTCCTGTGGTTTGTCACACGGCCTCGCTCTTTAGGGAAGTGTTTTTTTTTTCTTTGGATGTCTGATTGTGAACTAATATAAAATGGTGTGCTCAAAACATCACAAAGTAGGGTAGTAAGTACATGCATCTTTGGAGAAACTTTGTGTGTGTGGTGTGTTCTGTCTTCTGCTTGGTACTTGAAGAAATGTATATTTAAAGTAGTTTATTACTTTGATGTGATTAAACTATAAGCAGTCATGAAAATCCTACTAGTAACTGTTTGATCTTGCCATTATTTTTATGCTGTGCATGTTTGACTGGTACGAGTTTGCTGCTACTTATGTATGCACTTCAGCAGTAGGCGGTCTGTCACCTTCGGACAAGTTTTGTCCCAATGTTCTGTAATTGATTCATTCAACATCAAATATCAAAAAACTTTATATTGGATTTTTTTTTTTCAAACAAGCTACACATCTAAAACAAAAGCAAAACAGCATTCTTGTATGGCTGCCACAAATTTATACATTCATTGACAATGCACTGAATTCACTCCACATCACTCCCACACAAGAAGAGGGTCATTCTTTTACAGACAGACAAAACACTGGTCTGTAAAACTACAATGAGAAAGGCACACCGCTGACTTTGGGAAACAAAGTCACTTTTTAAACGCCACAAACGTACTTGTTTCAAAGAGCAAACTAGTTGGAGCAGAAATTTAAGAAATGGCCTGCGATGTTTTTTTTTTTTTTTTTTTAAAGCGAAAATGGATGACAACCCATTATCCATTGTCTTTATGTAGCAAATATGCAAAACAAACCATTTTCCAAACAAACAAAAGCTTTGAGGCGTTTTCTCATCAAGCTGATTTAAACACTTTTAAAGATGGATGTTTAGAATAATCAAGTTTAACACTGAAAGTAAATTTGTCAGCAATGCACAGCAGAAATGCACACTGCTGCATCACTTTTCCATTCTCAAAGTCTGTAATTCTTTTCATAGTCTAGCTGGGATTTCTGATTCAGTAAGTCTCAACAGTTCTTCTGCCTTTAAATATCATTTCACATTTTGCATCGGCGTACTCAACACACATGGGACTTAGGAAAGGGGACCACTTTGTGACTGGGGGGAGGGGGTTTGTTGACGTTTTCTGCGTACTTTCCGCCGAGGTAAGATTGTTGCACCCCTGATTAATGAAGTGGAGGAGGAGAGCTGAGCTGATCTGATCCTGGTTCTGTCCATATGGAGGCAAATTCTTCACTGAGAACAGGAGTGGTTGGCTTTACAGTTTAGCCAGGCTCTTCTCCAGGCTTTCAATGTCGGCCTCCCCATCCTCGCCCTTGTTGCCACGGGCGCTGCACTCCAGGAACTCGACCTTCATGGGCAGCTGGCTAAACTCAAAGTCCTTGCCCTTCTTCCCCAGATGTACGCTGCCACCCACAGAACCATCCTGAGAGCTCAGGGCTGCTGAGCGCGTCACTCTTAATGTGTTCCTAAGTGAAAAAAAAAAAAAGTTTTAAAGCACCTTTATTTGCTGATTCTCTAACAAATGTACAAGGTTAACTGACTAAACAAAATATTACAAATAAATGTAAATACTGATATATTTGAACTATGCAGAAAACAGACTACTTCCAAAATTTAACAGAGAAACAGGCATTCATAACAAATAAATGAATACATGTAATATGACAAGTGAACCTAGATGGACAGCCAATTTATCCACATTACTCCATATTCCTCTAGCCTCACCACTCATAAGACAGTTGAAATATTAACTAAAAACTAAAAGAACTAACTAAAATATACATATTAATTTTTTTTTAATGTAAAACTGAAAATTAAGTACAAAAATAGATAATTGTAAAAATCAAACAGACATTAAAAAAAACAGTCTGATGGAAATTATGACTTAATTTGGATCCAAAAAAAGTAAATATAGAGCAGTTACTCACAGCTCCTTTTCAAGCTGATGCTGAATCAGTTTGGCTGATTTTGCCATGGTGATATCTGTAATAAAGGACTGAATATTAGTATTGTAGATTAAAAGTATACTGTACAACAAACAAGCAGTTTTAGGTGGAGTGAAGGGCAGGGTAATGGTCAACACCAGATTGTATAAAATGCTGTTTCACCTTGTTTGTTGCATGCCACCAAAAGAGTTGGAGCATTTCTGAAGATTACAGGGTCAGTTAACAAAAAGTACAGGAACTCTGCCACGTCTCTCACTTCTTTCTGGAAGATGGCGCTGTCCACCACAAACACAATTGCTCTGCAGGGATGGGGAGTGAAAATAAAGATAAAGGTAAATGCATATTTAGTCACAAATTTCCATGAAAAGGTTTACATCTATTATTCAAGCAGACTGCCCTGTTCTCACCTGGCTGCAGACTTGAACTTCTCCATGTACTGTGGGCGAAGACTGTCATGTCCTGGGAGGTCTATCAAAGTCCAGGTGCTGCCCTGAATATACAGAGAGGAACCACATGAAGTAGGGGGAACAAAGTTAAAACCATGAAAACGATGAACGGCTAAACCCAGTATGAGACATAAAACAACTCTTTATAATTCTACAAAATCTGTTTTTTTCATTAACTCTTCTTAACTTACCCTGTCAGTTTTGACTTTGTATGGAGCACTGCTGTCAGTGATGGAGGTCTGAGTTCTCTTGAACTTTCCGGACAGCAGCTGCCAAGATGAATGTACAGTCAGTCACTGGTTCAGTAGGTTAACATGCAGCGTTCATGTGACAGCTTTATATCTTGTCACAGAAAACGCGGCTAAAAAATTTGAGAATAACTTACCCGACTGAAAATAAGAGTTTTCCCAGCGTCGCATAATCCAACCAGCAGCACAGCACTTCGGACAGTTTTGCTGCTGAGGAAGTACTTCAGAAACACTGAAACAAGGAAGGAGGGGAGCAGGTTACTACTTTATCACCAAGGTTCAAAGGGCCTGTGAAGCTTTCCGAAGTACTCACCACCTCGATATAAACTTTTAATGAGAAATGTTGACACCTAACGTTCATTCAGACTGTGCAACTGACAGCTGTTAGCTACCCTAGTTAGCTAGCTAGCTTGCTAATAATGATAGAAGCTGCAGTAAGGGGCACACAGCATTTAGTCCAATAATATTTTTATTCATTACAACGGGACTGGTGCTGTTTAATGGCAACACTGAACTGTCTGCTAAAAGGTGTGTTATCTAATTCCCGAGGCCTAGTAGCTATGTAATGCTAAGCTAACTGCAGGGCCTTTCCAGCTAAAGTAACGTCTAGGGGTTAGCTTCACTGGTAGCCCTAGCTAGCTAGCTAGCTAACTGTAACAGATTTCTTACCAAAAGTGATGACAACGACTGCCAAAGCGACAATAATTCCGATTATAAAGATGGGATCTTGATTTTCCAGTTCTTGGCGAAGTGACTGAATGTACGGTTCAAAAGGGTTTTCTGGCATTTCCACGTCTGCTTTCTCCTCCATGGTATCCTGTTTTGCGATCCTGTCTGCCTCCATGTCTACAACAGTCAGATAGCACTCAAGCTAAACTGTATGAAACTGTCACATCACAAAAAGGGACACGTGTGCTTTATTTAAATACGTGCACAGTGTGTAGTTTGTCAGCAGGGAGCAGTGTTTCCCATGGCATGTATTTTGATTAAGGTCTAGGAGTAAGAAGTTGGGGCAATCAGCGTATTCCCAGCAAAGTGAAGGAATAATTTGACTTAACATTTATTTTCTTACCAGGGTGCTGCATCAGTGAGAGAGTGTATGGCTTGTTAATGACGTGTTTTTTCTCTATCCACTGTTATCTCTCCTTGGCTTACACACTACATGCTAAGTGTATATAGCCTAATATTTGTAGCCTATATATGTAATTACAACAAATCTTATGAGATTGACCCCCTCGCTCTTATCAAACCATGCCGGTGTAGTTTTGACACAAGGCAAGGTTGTGAACCCCTTTTGTAGGTTACACAGACAGAAGGAGAAATTGTACATTTAATTGCAATGATTTCCATATAAATACATTGCCATGTTTTCCCTGTATACACATCTCTGGATTTGTTAGTGGCGAGGTAATACACGCTGAACCTGCGGAGCGACTTTAGTGTTAAATAGGCTTAAAGTTAATCTGTAGCCTACAACATAGTGATGATGTGTTCTTTGTTTTGTTCGTCAATTGCAGTCCCTATAAAGCTTCAATGAAAAATGTCCATAATAATCCTGCAACAGGAGTTAGAGGAAACTGTACAAACATCTCAGTAAAACTAATGAAACATATATTATTATTATTACCATAGTGATACCATATAGCAAACAAAATCCCATCAAGTACGATGTTTGCCAAACTCACTATAGAGTAACCACACAAACGCTTTAAGCCCTCATAGAAATATTATGCTGATACCTTAAAGGAGATCTAAAATACAATACATTTCAATATGGTCACTATAAACTCACTGTTGACAACTACTTTATGTTGCTATAGGATTGTTATAGCTGATTTTCCTTAGGAACCAGATGCGCTTTTACGCACTCAGTCTTGAGCCACCAAACTCAGTGCGCTTTTTACGCAGAGTGGATATTTGACTCCTCGGTCCTCGGCAGGATGTCAAACGTCAGAAAACCGCATTTTTCTATAGGAAGGGGCTGTGTGACATTCATTTTGGGATTTTAAGCTGGCCAGTTTGTTTCTCATCTGGGCGACAAAATGACCAGCTCATTAGCGGTTATAGTGGGATTTTCTTAGGCTTGCCTACTCTTTCCCACATCAGTTAGATCTGACGTAGCAGGATAAATCTCTCTAGGATTTCACTTAAACCTCAGAGCACTTGAATATCTGCTGATATCTCTATCAGGAATAAACCACGGGGAAATGATGGCAATATCGCTCATATACGCGCTGTGCGTGTGGATATGTTTAATTTGTCTGTCGGTGGGAACAGGGTTTGTCTATCACTTTCCAGGAGTGACTCTGCAGCGCATCAAATCGGAACAGAGCGGCAGCAACGGACCGCCGGGCACCGGGTCCCATAGCCAACTCAGGTGAGGGCATTTGCAGGCTGGACCAATTTGCACTTCAAATACTGTGGAAATGATACTTTTAAAAATCCTCTTCTTTTGAGGTAAGGTTAACAACTCACTGTTTCAATGAATCACATCTTAGGTGTCAGTATTATCAAAGTGAACAATAATCTCAAAGTACTCAATCTGTTATCTTGTTCACACAGTACTAGTGCTTTATTTTCTTCACATTTACATCTCAGCAGTTTATATCTGGCCTTCCATAAACACTGGTTACCCGTGATGTCTCAGTCTTGCAAAGCACTTATGACTGGAGGATTTCTTTCTCTTTCTTAGGAACTGGTGTCAGTACACTGTTTCCAGGACAGTGACCTGCCAGGTGCACAATGGGACAGAAACCACAGTGCAGAGAGTGTTCCAGGGCTGCCGATGGCCCGGACCCTGTCCCAAACTCATCAGGTACCTTCAAAACTCCCGCTGTTCCTTCACCCATCACTTCTTTTATTCATCTTCTACTGTGCCTGCTGTGATGCTGATGTAGTTTCAGATTCAGTCATGTATAATGGCAGCTGAAAGTGTCTGTGCATTTGTGTGAGTGTTCCCACATGTAGCTGTTCTTGTAGTCAGTGACCATGTGCTGTATTCCAGTTACAGGACCCTGGTTAGACCATCATATAAGGTTGCCTACAGGCAGGTCACCGCTCTGGAGTGGAGATGCTGCCCGGGGTTTGTCGGAGAGGAATGTCGTGAAGGTGAGCTTCTTCTCTTTTACTTTTGCCTTTTCTTGCTTTTGTTGATGCTGCTTTCGAAAGAGTTGGATGTGGGGGATTATAAGAGAATGTGGTCTGTGTTTAATTCTCTCGAGGACTGAAATAAAGACCGTGTGTTTTGCCCAAACCCATCTGTATCTTTTTAGCAGTGCCAGGCAGCGTTACCCACATCAGGGCCTTTTTTCGTTTGATGGTGTGTAGTTGGGTAGATGGCTAATGGCACTACTGTGCAGCGTTTGGCCTCTAGATAAAACTGTAAAGTTGTGTTGAATTAAGAGTGAGAGCATGTTTTAGATTACATTTGGGAACATGGACTGTTGTAAAACAACAGTTGAAAGGGATGCTGCGCTCTGTGGTTTTGTACCTATTCCCTCACAGCCCTGTGTTCAAGAAGTTCTTGTGCCTGGAAGGAGGATTAGGTTCACCCTTTCACCCCTCTCTCTCTCTCTTCTCTCTCTCTCTCTCTCTCTCTCTCTCTCTCTGTCTTTCTCCCTGTATGTGTGCACGTATTCATACTACTCTGTTAACCATTGACAGTGCCCAGGCAGTTTTGTCTGTCTCTCCAAATAACATCATAGCTGTTGGAGTCAAATGAATCAATGAAATAAAAAGCTCAGGGAAATGTCCTGTAGAGAAGCTTGTAAAATGGGAGGTAGTCGGGGTTTTGGTGATGGAGATTTCTGCTCCTGGATACCACAGACCGCAGACTCCAAGCCCAGGAAAGACCATATTTTTCAACCAGGGGCGAGCCACCAGAGCCAGACTGACTGAGAACAAACAGAGTGAGTGGGAGGGTGGAGAGACATCTACAGTAAGGACAAGGAGGTCGACACTGGTTAAGATGCAGCTGCTTGAAGTGTAAGAGTTATTTGAACTGTCTGTTTTTAAATTATTATTTTCTGTTCCATCCAACAGCTGGGTAGATTTTTTTTAGGTGGGAAATACAAGAATTAGCATGTCACTGAAAACACCGGTGTGCCCTGTCCAGATTTGTCCAACATTAACAGTTACCTCAATGAGAGTTTTGCTTATTGGTCATAATTACCACACCTTGTTCCATTTTGCAAAAATTAGACATTGTTGCACTTGGATACCCCAGATTTACCGAGAGTCAAGAAAACACACATTAATACTAATAGAATAAACTCAGATTTTATTACAAAGCCTTTAGAAATCATTATTTGACCGCCCATATGTATATTACCCAAAAAGATTAACACATAACCGTGTCCGCTGAGTTGGTAATGCCAGACGTTACGGTTCATTTAAGACCAAAGTGATTGCATGAGTGTGAAGAAGTAATGTGTCTATTTATTTCATGTTTGCTGAAATGTATTTGCACATTGTAATGGAGCACAAGGAAAATCGCCTCCATATGGAGGGACAGCAGGCCAGATTCTCCTCGGTAAGGAGACCTTACAGACTGAGGCTGATGTCACTGACAGTCTGCTTCACACCGAGGAGCGGAGGAGGGACAGAGGGAGACCTGGCAGGGGTCAGTATGGCGGAGTTAGACGCTGATGGAAGAAGTGGAGGACTGGCAACTCAAATGAAGTAGTGAAACTCCAAATATTTTGAGGACGTTGCCTCAGTTTACCATTTTTTTTTTTTAAATTTTGGAGCAGGCTAATGTGCTTTGGCAAAAAAGCCTTAATCAGAGCACCAAAGCAGGACACTGATGGAAGAAATGGAGGAGTAGAGCACAAGAAAAAAGGTGTTGGGACTGGCAGAGAAAGAGATAGAAATGTAATAGTATAGGGAGGGAAAGGGCAAGAAGTGCAAGAGAGGAGGGGTGAACAACTGAAAGAAACAAACAAAAGAAAGAAGGAAAGAAAGAAGAATGTGACGAGGGCGGAGGAGCTCTTTCTCTCTCTCTCTCTCTCTCTCTCTCTCTCTCTCTCTCTCTCTCTCTCTCAGATGTCTGTCA
>OMLF01005286.1:78421-96060 GCA_900302615.1 Holocentrus rufus | reverse complement strand
TCATGGAGAACAGGGCCTTAACCCTGTGTAAATGTTTTTTTATGAGTATAATTAGAAAAGAAAAATCATGTTTTTGTACTATATTTTAACCTGTAAGCATCAAAAATCTGTTTCCATGATTAATTTATTCTCAAATATAAGCTGGACGATGCTTCCGGTGCATGTAAATGTGTTCACACGGACACAATACCTCCACACATGACGTCTAATACTGTTCTGCACATGTATGCAGGCATGCACCCAAACCTACACACACACACACACACACACACACACACACACACAAACACATCCGTGCACCCACGCACACACACACAAGTTTGGCTACTTTGGGCCAAATCCACATATGGGCCTATAATCTGGTCTCTCAAGGTGTTTGGACTTATCTTTAATTCAGCAGGGGAGCGGGTCTGCCAGCTCCTTGATTGCTTAAACCACATTATCCCTCCACCCTGCATCCTAATGAATGTCCACCAGGCAAGAGATGTGTGCGTATGTGTGTGTGTGTATGTGTGTGTGTGTGTGTGGTGGCGGCAGGGAGGATCTGTGTCCGTCTGTTTATCTGCTTGCATGTTTATGTGTACGAGTGTGAGCATTTGTACGTACAAGAGTGTGTACGTATGTGCCTGTTATCTGCAGTGTGTGTAGGTATGTTCCCTTGCCGGCGCGCGCCCGTGAGAGCATTTGGACACACATCAGTGCGCAGCCTGGCGCGCCTTGAATCTTCATTATGTTTAGCTGCAGGGCACGAAAACAATTTGTAACTTCACAAGGTGATGTAGTCACTAAATGGGATGTTTTGGGGCGACGGCTTGTCTGCCATACCTGCTCCATCTACCTCACCATGCTAAATGGTTTATCATAAAGACAGGATGTTAAAATGCCCTCTGAGCCCGTTTCCGCTCGCTCATCACATGGCGATGATTCTGTATATCCTCCTCAGTCTAAACAAGCTCATTTGGATATAGCCAGGCTAGGATTTTGCAATCTGATCCCAGACAGTTATTTTCTTGAACTTGTGAAAATGTGTTCCTCTGATGATAAACACACCTATATCAGCTCTACCTCTGATGCAGCCTGGCATTATATCGAAGGCAGCGGCAAGGCATTAGTTACACAGTGGGAAAAGTTGTATCATTTTGAAGGGCCATTGATAAATTGAATTTTATTACATTGCAGATAATGTGGTGCTGTGACTGTGCGTTTTTTTTTTTTTTTTTTTTTTTTTTTTGCATTTCCCGTCCCCTTGCTCCATATGTGAAAAACTGTTTCTGTTTCCTGGAATGGAGAAACATTTGACCATGTCACTGAAGGCCAGCAGAAAAATTTAGCACCTAGACATTGAATCGATGAGATAGCCATTACTAAAACATACTCTCTCAAAAAATATAGATAGAAAAAAAAACACATTACAGGATAGGTTCAGTATTTTTCAACCCAGGCTGTATTAAAATGGTGATTCCCATCATTCATAACAATAGCAATAAGAAACTCACCACTGTACTGCAGCTTCTTGCTAGCTTTCAGAGCATCCATTTTTGCTGGGTTAATGCCACCAAAATGGAAAATATCAAAGTACAAATACTTTGTTATTGTACTTGAGTACATTTTGCAAGTATCTGTATAAAGCTTGAGTATTTTCTATTTCTGAGACTTTCGACTTTTACTCCACTACATTTTAAGAGAATATCTATACTTTTTATTCCACTACATTTCAGTTTGTTATATTTTCTTACATGTTTATTTCTTATTCATCACACCAAGGCAAACAAGAAATGTGAAATTCTATGCAAACTCTTGTGAACTTTTCTCTTTTAGTTTTTGTAAATTGGTCCCAGTATACATTGAGTGTTCATAAAAAATAAATAAATAAAGAGATAGGCATGTTTTATCTAATTCATATGGGCACTAAATATAAGTACTTTTACTTTTATACTTAAAATGAAGTACTTGTACTCATATACTTTTACTTAAGTATAAAAGTCAAAGTGGTTCTTTTACTAGAATAATTTTGTATTGGGGTGTTCATACTTTAACCTAAGTATAATGCTTGAGTACACTGGTTAATGCTAGCGCAGCATTAGCTGAGTTAGTAGTAACACGATGGATGTAGATGAGGCAATGTATTATTGTAAATGTGAAATGTTACAAGGCACTGTTTGCAAGCTGTTTTTCGGTGGACAATTTCAAGATGCACTTGACTCTGCTGTGAGGTTCCTGTGTTGAAAAAGGACAACGTTTTATGAGCTAGCTATTAGCTAGCAAGAAGCTGCAGCAGAGTGAGTTTCTCGTCACTAAAGCTAGCAGGGTTGTGCTATGTATTATAGTTATAGTTTTAAACAATGGATATCAAGATTTTAATACAGCCTGGATTGAAAAATACCTTCTCTATCCTTTAAAACACTTTTTGGACAGTGTAAGGTTAAGCCTTTGCCCAACAAAATGCTGAAATTGTGCCACATTTACAGGCAGCACCCTCTGCATTTTAGAGATATTTTAACTCTGAGCTTCAGGTGATGATCAATGTTTTCCAAAACAAATGTGTTGTGGAAATGAACTCTTATGTTCATTGCCATGTAGTTAGTGATCATTAGCTGTACCCTCTTCCATTCCAAAACTTACTAAATTCTAATTTCATGCTTTCAAGAACAAGCTTTAATTTCCCCTAAGTCGTCAACCACAGTCACCCCCTGGAGAGACATGTTCAACATTAATGCAATTATTACGCAGGCATATGCTGCAGTTGTTATTTTGGCACTGCGAGGCCCTGTGGGCTAATAGGCCTGTCTGTTGCCCAGATGCTCATAGGAAAGGTTTTGACTGTGTCTGTGTGTGTGTGTATGTGTGTGAGGGACCAGACGAAAGCAAAGCCATCAACAGGAGTAAGCTCCTACCAGGTGTATTCACAGGGCTCCTGAATGAGTTCGTCCTCATGTGTATGGGTTTGAATTGAATTGCCTTTTTCCACTTCCATTTCTTTCATAACTTTCCCTTTTCCTGTGCTGTAATTGATTTTTGTTTGTAACCCTCTCTGTTTTGTGTAATGTGACCCCTCTACGCTCGTAACTCCCATTACTTAAGTGCCCGAGTGTGTTTGTTGTGCGCATGCAGGGAGTGTGTGGGAAGAGAGTATGCTCTCTGTTAAGAAAGAGGAGGACTTCGTCACAGACAGACACACACACACACACACACGCACGCACACACGTGCGCGTGCATATACACATGCACACACAGCCAGATTAGTCATGTTCTCTCTGTCTCTGAAATGATGATCAAATCAAGTCCTTTGCCCATACACCCCAGCTTGTACATGTTGACAGTAACCTCCCCCGTACGCTCCGGGCCCGAGGAGTCGCTCTCTCTCTCTCTCTCTCACACACACACACACACACACACACACCCACACACGTATACACACACACACACACAAGCCTGAGGTGACACAGATGACAGCTCAATTCTGGATGAGTCAGCTTGACTGTGTCCTTGCCCAGACATGAGAAGGAGGTGGTGTGCATCATGTGTGTGTGTGTGCTCGCGTTGCGTGTGTGTGTTCGTAAGTGGGGGTGGCGAGGAGAGGTGCAAAGGTGACAGAAAGAAAGCATGAGAGAGAGAAAGGGAGACAGAGGAGAGAGAATGAGAAACAGCAGGTGACCTTGTAGCAGTCACCGCAATGTGTGTGTGTATGTGTGCAGTACTCAGATGTAGCCAGTGGGTGACAATTAATACACTCTCATCTCACAGTGTGTTAGCGTGCATGTGGCCAAGAAACAAATAGGGCTGTCGCTGACTTTGTCTTGGGTTTCCCATATGTAGAATCTCCCTTAATTCTCCACAGCCTGCATGCACAACGTTTCACTGTTGCAGAGCTTTCAGGAGATGTAATGCACCCTCTGGCAGACTTACTCCATGTTCACTCATCATTTACTATCAATACACGCTGCCAATCAGGATGAACCACTCCCGTCATCCCTCCAGTAGTAATTACAAGTAGGACATTTTTTGTGTGTGTGGGGCATCACTTGGCATCGCGGCTTGCTGAAGTGCGCCAAGACGGCAGAAAACACGGCATTCCCGCCGACATTGGCAGTCTAAGGTAATAAAAATCAAAATTATCAGTTATATTCACATGGATGCAATCAAGGCTCTTAACGAGAAGTGAGCGATATCTGCCGCAGTTCATTTATGGCTGATTTTAAATTCATGAGTTAAAAGTGATTTTGGATGTGGTTGTTCCAATGAGTTACACGCATGAGCGCTCCCAAAGTTGAAGCAACATGCCATCCTGTTCTCCTGCTTCTTTCACTGTGACGTGAGCACGGTCAGAGAGGTTCTCAGGCCTTGTGCTTTGCTGTTTTTGACTGAAAAATCATCATCATACCAAAAATATATAGAACTTGTTTGGATAATGACAGCTTTTTCAGCTAGCTCAACTTAGCCTCTGGTTAGCTATCGATCACTGCTTTGTTGGTAACACATCCAATTTGCACTTTAGCTTACATATAGAGTTCTAGTGATGGAGGTTTGTACTTCTAGTGATGCAACTTCGAACTTTGTCAGTTCAACCCAAAAATCAGGATTTTTTTTACGTAAGGTTTTTAAAAATTCAAGAAAATATGCTCTGTTGCAAACAAAGGCTTATAATACTCAGATGTTTTGCTCAACATGATGATCTCCACAAACCAATCCACTTGTTATGACTTTTTAACCACGCACAATTCATATGCTATGCAATTAATATACTAATGTTAGGCTAAAACAAGCTACGACCAAGCTACTATTTCTGCATTTAAGTAGCTAGCTAGCTGTCAAATGCTACATAAACATGAACTGGAAAAATTAGATAGATACACAAACAAACTTTAGATACAACTATAGAGCAGAGCAAGAACGTGACTTAATGTCCTTTATGTATTGACATTAATTAACATTAAAACGTAGTTGTTTTGACAGCCATAGCAGTTTCTGCAGAGGAACTTTTTAGCAACTTTTTTTAAAGCACAGCTCAAGGTTTTGCATATGAGATGTTAACAAGTGTAATTTAGAGGAAGAAAATGCCAAACTATCCAATGCTCATGTTAACCACAGACTTTTTAATAATGCTATAAACTCTCTCTACCCTCTATAGCATGTGAGAGCTTACACTAACACATTAGGTGTAATTTTTTACTGTGCTCATCAAGTACTAGGTTAATTAGTACTATAGAATGGAATAGAAACTTGTAGAAAAACGCACTCTTGGCACTCAGAAAGCACTAGTTGAGAAAATTAAATGTGACAGTAAAAGCCAAAAGTCGCAAACCACTTTAGTCCGACATTGATTTAACACAAATTTTCTTTTAGTTAAATACTCAGCCTTGTTGTGTGAGTACTTTAAGCACCCCTAGAAATGATACAAAGTTCAGACTTTGAATTTTCTGGCTTTTCATTTCATTCAGAGCACTCTGTGAAATGTAAAGGACACTTCAAACACCATGCCAGTCAAAATGAAAATCACATTCACAGCAAAAATCACAGAGGGGCAATCATTAAATAATGATTTTTACACTGAGGGTGTAATAATGGCTGTGTTTCTGGCAAGCTTTTCAGAGGATAGTTGTACTTGAATGTCTGCATGGAAATTGTTGCCAGCTGTTAAATGTGTTGCTTTCACTGATGACATTTCATTCACTTGAGTGAGGACAGAGAAATACGATTATCTGGATTTCTAAGAGACTTTTTTTTTAAAATTGGTAATGCAGTATCTGTGAAAACTTGAGAGAAAATAAGAACAAGGGATTGCAAAATGCATATCTTCCTTGTTTTAGGTTCAAATGAAAAGTTATTTTGCACTGACAAGGGATAGCCTCATCTCAGCTGGTCGTTCGCGTGACTCTGAGACATATCTTGACAAGATGTATTTTTGGAAGCAGCTATAGCTTTCAACTAGCCGGCACTGTTGTACAAGAGGCGAATAAAAATGTAAGTTTGACACGTGTGATGTTCGTGAGAGGCATGAGAGCAGCTTTGAAAGTTTCTCTCCCTGTCAGCACTAAAGCTCTGCGTCGCTGCTAGGGCTTTGTAAGCACTTCTGTCAAAACTATTAACATTTGTGGATTAGTTTAGAGCCGAAAAATAAAACCTGTTAAAAAAAATACCCGTGTGTGACATCAGTCAAAGGGTTTTGCGTGATTTGCCTGTGGCTGCAGTGTTTTGCTTCAGCACTATCACAAGGACATTGATATCCCCAGCTGAATAGCTCTTGCAGGAAAATGAAGGCCCTTGGATCGACCTGCCTCCGTGTGTGAATGAGGCACACCATACGACTGCATAATCTCTTTCTGCACATCTTTTAGTATGAAAGCCACGATTGAGCTTGGGTACTTTATGTTCCCTCCTCATACTGTGTATTGGCATCAATCAAAGATACATTTACTTTGTACTAATATTTCACATCTGGTGGAAATATGGAAACTATGCAAAAAAACAAATCCATATGTAATTGTGCCAATGGCATTGCCTTGGGCATTGTCCATTCTCAGCATATATCAGATTTTATGTGCATAATTTAAGTGTTAGAGCACATTTTATCACTATTACTTCGTACTCTTGTCATTTCAGTGTCGATTCTATTACACTGCTGAGGGCCTTTGCTTATTTTGAAGACCTTTGAGAACATAACCCCGAAACTGAGGCGAAATAATCATGATTCTAAATCTGTAGTGCTGTTTAGACTATCTTTGGCGTCATGAACCATTGCTTCAACTTTTACTGAATTAGTTAGAAATGAAAGTATTTCAGAAACTATCATGGACCATCCAGATGGCACTCCTACACTTCACAAAATAGCCAGAACGTAGGGGTCTCTGAATGGTTAACTGCCAGCAATTAAATATTTGTTATTGATTTCAGACATTTCGGAGATGCTCTCATCACTGGCAAAATACATGCCAACCATCAAACTATCATCCTTTGAATCCTCACATTTCCCTATGTGTGAAAATAAGAAGACTTCTGAACAAATTAATAGAATATTTTTCAACATATGGCCATTAAAGAGCTGCTTGTTTGAAGCCATTCCCACCATTTAGGAGTGTCTCTATTTTTTTGTTTATATTTTGCAGAATATTTAGTTGCATAAAGGATCACACTCCCTCACCGCACCACTTCCTCATCACTCACAACTTTGGCGGCGCTGGACCCTCCAGTATTTAACTAATTAAAAAAAGTCCACATCCTCGGTCCCAGGGTATTGGTTAAATGCTGTTGTAAATGGGTGCACATTTATCAGCTTTGAACGGCAACACTTGGATGTGAGCCCGACTGCCCATGTTAAAGCACAAGGAAGCCAACCCCATTCTTTCCTCCTGGACTGGTGTCGTAAGAGTATGGGAGTCTGTCAAAACACCATTTGCTGCTCTCTTAGACAGGCTCTGAAGAACAGCCTCTTAAAGGATAATACCAGTGTGATTTTATTTTTTTTACTATTGCCAT
Organism: Holocentrus rufus; assembly: GCA_900302615.1. NCBI lineage: Eukaryota > Metazoa > Chordata > Actinopteri > Holocentriformes > Holocentridae > Holocentrus > Holocentrus rufus. The sequence goes on along the minus strand of OMLF01005286.1, from coordinate 88,587 downwards.
TAACGCCTATGATGAGTTTAAACCCACTGATCCCTTTGCCACAGTCAGACGCCTCCACTGCCTGTTCTACTGCAGGTTTGTCGTAAGTCATAGACTCCTACTTTTTTCGAAAATCCAGAAAAAGTAGTTCATGGAGGCATACTCATATTATGTCTGACATAATATGAGACAATAATTATATTTTTTCCTCATAACTTTATCGTGTATGCAACCATACGGGACTATTTTCTCTTTTTCCATTAATGCACAGTGTTACTTCCCTCTGGTGGCAGTGAAGAGGCAAGGCGAAACTTTATCTCTCCACAGGATGGAACTACTTTTGACAAGCTTGTATCTCCGGTGACTGTGGCATGATGAAGTCATGTCAAGAGAAATGAGTGCAGCTGTCGTATTTAAAATGATGGATTGCATTCATCAATACATTAGTATGTCTCTGCCAGCTGTTTTTAATAAAAAAACATTTTGGAGCCCATATATGACTTCCAGGAGGTAAAGCAAATCAGCAGTAAAACAGACCGTAGAAGCTTCTGACTGTGTGAAAAGGTGGGTTAAGACTCTTCATGGCCTTCAATGGTGATTTTTAAGAAAAAAAATAATGAAATTGCGCTGGTATTCTCCTTTCAGTGTCAGTTTCTTAATCGCAATTTGCAGCTCAAAGCTGTGGCAGAATGGTTAAGATTAAGGTTCTGTCCTCTGCCAAAGTAATGTTGGCATACACACACAAACGCACACACACTTGGGTCTCATTACACCAAGAGTCATCTCAAGTCCCATATGCAGATAACTGAACCTCTCAAAGGTTAAACCCCCTCCAAAAAAAAAAATACTGTGAAAAAAGGGCACACATGACATCATTCTGTGATTCAAGCCAGTCACTCTGAGGTCGACTGCGTCTGGAGATGACTGTGTTCTCCAAGTGCTGAGCTTGTCCCTCAAGGGTAACCTTTCTCCTGATGTCCTCACCCCACTCTTCCTGTCCCTCTTTGTCTCTCACCCCCCAACATATTTCAAGTCACATCTTGCCACAATTGACACAAATGTCAATCCAAATATCATCCATAAAATTAACACCAGAATTTGATTACACTGACAAAGTCCGGGGATCAGTCAGAAATGCCAATAATTGGCCTGTCTCGGCTGATTGTGTTTCACAACCAAGAAAAGTGTTGATTGATCCCCCTTTTTCTTTGACAGGGTGGGTCTGAATTCTCTTCATGGCTCCGTTCCAAAGTATTTGATCCCATTTTTTTGGCATTAACATAGGTGATGTGTCACTGGATTGCAATTGGATGAAATCAAAATCAAAAATCCAGGAAGCTTTGAAGATTTGATCCCCCAAATCATCACTGGACTTGGCCACTTTCTGGACGTTTCACAAACAGGACCTTTGCAAACAGAAATAAACTTTGGCATGCCGATTCAACCAAGAAGCACATGCAAATCAACAGGCAGCCGACGCCTCAGACTCCTGTCAAAAAAAATGGATTGTCAGGTTACTTGGGGACGGGGAGCCAGCAAGACAAGGTGTTTCTTGTCAAATTTAAAGGATGTAAATGTGACAGGAGGAAGTGACATGTGTCGCAATCTGCATCTTGGCAAAGGAGAGAGCAATCAGATTTCAGCACGCATACTGAAGACCCATTTTAATGTCAGGTGTAAATACAGCCCGGCTACCTCAGATCTAATTGCAGTCAGGATGTGATACACATGTTACTGCTGGGTTTAAAGGGCCCTTTGAGACCATGTAGATTGGCAGTTCTTTGAGCACCTGGTAACATATTGACACACGGTCAAAAATGTATTCAAATGTATTCTCCCAACCAGATGTTTATATGTTTTTAATGGGATGCTGAGCAAACTGCTTGAGAGTTTGCCAGATTTTTTTTTAGTGTATCACTGCATTAAAGGCTAGAGTGCAATGCACACACTTCCAGCTCAGAAGTATACATTTTTGCAGTTTATCTTTCCCAGAAAGCACTCTCGTCTTTAGTCGGTCCCATTTGTATCTGTGTTGTTGTGCTGTTGACATTGCTGTGTGCTGTTTTTAAATCATCATCTTGATAGCTGCTGACAAGTTCATGGATAAATAGCGTTAGGACTGCTGCAAACACCGGGCACAGTATACTTCACATTGGAGCTGACACGTGCAAACTTGTTTTTTCACACATTTTGCTGGAAATGTGACACAATTTACGATGCTACTTTTCTCATGACAGCAGGTGAAGAATGAATGACCTCTTGCAGTGTTTAAATGAAAGAAATCATATCTCAGAGTACACCTTTTATGGTAAATGCCAGACATCTATAAAAGTAGAAACTGACTGCTATACGGTGTGAGGATGCAAGCAAAGCAAAAATATTTCTTTAGAATACTCCTTAGAGGAGCTATACTTTTTCTTGGGAGTTTTGCCCATTGGTTCCCTTACCCAAACATGTGATGAGAGGTTTGGCAACAAAATCATCTTGTTGTATCTCTGGGCAGGACTACTGACCAGTAGTGGCGGACAAAGTACACAGCCCCATTACTTGAGTCAAAGTATAGATACTCCTGGTCAAATATTACTCCACTACAAGTGAAAGTTGCTCAGTCAAATTTTTACTTGAGTTGAAGTACTGGAGTACTTGCTTTTAAAAATACTTAAGTATTTAAAAGTACATTTCTTTTTAATATCAATGCATTGCTGTAATGTTTTCACAATGTGTTTAGTTGCATATTTTACGAGATTAAAATATATTTCTGACTGGATTTGTCAGTAACTCAGTATGGAACAATATGAGCCATTTTTCATTTCTGAAATATCAAACACTGACTTAAGATATGGCCTTGGTGCTTTGGTTCAGAATTGCCATGTTTATCTGCAGTCGGCATTAACACCGCTGGGTTTTTAATTTGCGCTTTGCTTACAAAGTGCTTGCTTCACAGAGCTGGAGGGCGTGTTTCCACTTGTACATCAAACCTAGCTTAGAGTTGATTGGTTTTTCTCCTGTGAGGAACACAGTGAGCGGCCAATCACAATGTAGAAAAGGCAACAATTCAGCAGCTGACTTCAAAGCTATGTCTAAAATTAAAGAGTAATGACAGCCTTCATAGAAATGTAGTGGAGTCAAAAGTACAATATTTGTCTTTGAAATGTAGTGGAGTAAAAGTCATAAGTTTCCAAGAAAACAAATACTCAAGTAAAGTACACATACTCAAAAAATGTACTTAAGTACAGTACTCAAGTAAATGTACTTTGTTACTGTCCACCATTGCTGACCAGGCATGTGGGGTACTGTCCCCAGGTCTCCCAATTCCAGAGACCCCAAAAGTTCATTGTATGCTTAAAAGAATACTCTCAACATTTTGGGCAAAATACCTTTTTCCAACTTGCCCAGACTGAGACAAGATGTTAGATACCATTTTCACCTTTGTACATCCACTGGTTCAGTTCCTATGCTCCTATATGCTTCCTATATGCTATTGTTCGATACCATATGGAATGGTATCGAACAATATTGTAGTCTTTTAACTTGCGGTTATGTATAAATATTAATTGCACTCTGCTCATTACACAATATGCAGGCCCACACAAATCTTCTTTGTGATTTTATGGAGACACCATTAATTTAATCTTTTCTTCAGTATCTTTTTATGTGGCATTTTGCGGCATTCTGTCTGCATGTGAGTCTTATGGAGGTCTACTGTTACTGTGTTACTCAAGGTAAATGCTAAGGAATTGTATCATCACAGATATGGATAGATAAAGTTATGCTCTAGTTCCAATTAGTGTACCTGTTTATCACTTCATTCAGTGTGAGCATGGCGGAGGGGCCCCATATGAAGTTTGTGCCCCAGGGCCCCACACTTCTATGATCCGGCCCTGGTGTCTCTGGCAGACAGCTCCGTCTGGTGGACATGCTAACACTTTACGGACTATTAAATTTAACGACGCACTTCAAAACTTGCCAGGCTCGTTTATGGAATTTGTAAGGTAGACATATTTGACAAAAGAATGCAGTTGGCAGAGGTACTCCTGTGATGCTCTAATATCATTCACTTTGTTACACAGGAAGTTAGCAAGACCGGAAAGGTTTTTTGTGCTGTTTATTCACTGTGGGCATCAGTAATGTCTAACACTGAAAATTTGGTTTTAGCTATGAATCTACAGCCATACGGTTCAAACCAGTACCAACTCTGGATTGCTTGGCGCTTTATAGGATAATATTAGTCACCTACAATTACATAAAGTATGCTAAAATATTAGCATGCATATAGTGGGTACAGATGATTTTGATGGCAGTCCTCTCGTCAGATATTGGGGAGGTGACCAAACTCCCAAAAAGTCAGTCCTTTAACCAAGCACGTAACACTGTCCTGAGAGGCAGACTCTATCCTCATAAGCAGTCTGGGAGTCAGCCACTCTGCTCTGATATCCTGTCTAGGGAGCCAGCCAGACACCAAATGAAAACACATTACAGCACATCTCCATGTCTCATGGTCTGCAATGAGTAGAACCAGTGTGAAGTGAATACTTGGTTTAAAATGTATGAGTGGAATTCACAGAGGGTTTTGGCAAGGAGGGGAGGACAAGACCTAGCTAGGGAGTGAGATATGAATTTCAAATCCGAATAGAGTGTTTCATCACCACTCAGCATATGAATTAGGAGAAAGCGTGTCCTCAATTCCTCAGTAAATGAATAGTTCCTCCTCGTTTTGATAAAGACATAATCTGTAATTGGAAAACGAAAACACATCTGTGCAGTCAGCACAGAAAATATTGCTCTTCACCATTTCCTTGAAAAAGATTGATCATCAGCATTGGCTATGTAAATTATTAAAACCAAAAACAGCTTTGTTATTTTTGGACCACGAGCTTATAGAGGGAATTGATTCTGCGGAGAAGTTGCCTCAGAAAATCGAAACAGAACCCCAAGAAGCACCTCTCCGGACTGCAGTGGTTAATGTACTGTAGAAACTCGTAGCTAATGTGTGATAAGCACATGTCTTCAAACATTATTTGGCGACGTTTGGGATTTTCCGTCAGGGAACATAATCCTCCACACCTAACAGACTTGGCACTGGCCGGGACCGTGCCTCTCACAGGCGTCCTGCTACTACAATCATCTCTGTATAGTCGGATTACACCAAAACAGAGATGATCGGGGGACTGAAATGCTTTCCGGAAACACTGCCCAGCACCTTTTGTGGCTGAACCAACTTGGGTAATGTAGTTTTTCAACACTTATCACGAGGAGTGCTTGATTTATCTATCTTGCAAAGTACATGGGCACTTTTGACGGTAATTAAGTATCTCACAAGATAAATCAAACTCACAGTAAGGAGTTTCAGATCTATGAATTTATATTAAAGTAGATTTTTATGCGCAGGTTTGTGTTTCAGTGGTGTCCTTGTCATCCATAATAGACATTGATGGGAAACAAAGGACCCTTAGCTTTTTATTTTAATATATTACCCCATTAATTCACTCTGCTTAATTTAAAACCTGGATGTTATACCAATCAAAGTGTTACTGTCCATTATGCCGCCGTTGAAGAGTCCCAGAGCAAACTTGGAACACACACACACACACACACACACAAAGAGACTGACACTGATGTGGTCTAATTATACCCCTGTAGCAGGTAACCCACAGCAAGTTGCAGAGGCGTGATGAGAATAGCTCCCCTTACAGCAGCGGGTGTGTGTTTGTGTGTGTGTGCGTGAGTGTATTTGTGCGTGAGTAAGTGGATACTGTTTCACCCTCACGAACTGCTCAAACTGTTGAGAAGCAGCAGCGTGTGTGTGTGTGTGTGTGTGTGTGTGTGTGTGTGTGTGAGAAAGAGAGAGAATTTGACAAAATTCAACCACAAGCTGGTATTATTTTTAATTGCTAGTTATTTCTGAGGATCGAAGTTTATATATATAGCACGTATATGTGCATGTGTTGACATGCCTATCTGTGTTTGTATCTCTTGAGAGTTCCCCCAAAAGTCAGTAAATAATAAATAATTGAGGCATTGGCAACTGAGGACCATAAGTTTGGCCTAGATGTCAGTAAAAAACACCAAAATCACAAACTTGCCATTCATTTTTTTTCCTTAATATTTCAGGAGCCTTGCAGTCTGTGTACAACTTTGTCAGATGAATAGCCTCCCTCTCACTAACTCCATCATTCTCTTATTTCATGCTGAGCCTCTATGAAAAGCACCCACTCACTCTCACCTCACTTCGCCTCCAGTCCTGCTATCTGCCAGCCTTATCTCTCCCTTCGAGTCTTTTTGCCTCAGCCGGTTCCCCCCGTCGGCTGAATGCAGAGCGTTGCCCCCACATGCCCCCTTCTCGAGTCTGGAGTGACTCTGGATGCCGAGATACCGCGCCATGGTCAGGGTGCGCCGAGTGCTGGAAAAGTATTTCAAAGTTATTTCTCATTGCTGCATTTTCACCGGGTCAGATCAAGGGCAAAATCCTGTGGGGTTCAGTAATTTTGCAATGGTAATGACTCTCCCTTGTTTTTGGCATTTTTTCTAAAATGTATTGAAATACCAGACATGAATTTATCAAGTCTACAGTTAGACCAAGATATTGATTTGCAGATATATCAGGCCAAAATTGGACGTTTATTAAATATAGGACGCTGTGGCTAGTCATGTGCAAATATGCTGGAGGTTCCTCCATGACTTCTTCAATGATTCAACTGATCATTTTCACAGCAGCCATTTTGACTTCATGTAGCAGGTAAACACAGGTGTTCCTAATAACACTTCAACTCTGTAACGTTTCTATTCTTCTTCCATTCTTCTGTTTACACTGTTGTCTTCCTGCCACAACTCACCTCCCGCGAGATTTCAGAACGAGAGGCTCCTCCTTGAGCGAGACTTCTGATGAGGTGCTTACATAATGTTGTTACATAATGTTGTCACTTATCCTTTACTTATACTTTACTTATAATAATAACAATCTGAGCCTTTCAGTGACAAAACAAGCACTTTTAGTGGACGTACTTTGACGCAACCCAGTTGCCCCATTGGATTACATTGCAGTCGTATTTCGTGGTTGTTGTTTATACTGGATACTGGACCGATTCCAAAATTTTTTGTTCCTATTAATCATTTGGACCCAGGCAGAGGGGAAAATAGGGCCCAGGTTAAAAAATAACAGAATCACCCTTTAATATGAGCATTGTCAGATTTAAAGGTATTGAGTACTGGCACAAAATATTAGCTTCAGTGTGTAAAAATATTGGCATCAGCCTTCAGTAATAATCCATATTGGTCGAACACTCCTATGTCCATTATGTTGAAATTGGAAACATCCAAAACTTGATAGATGTGGCAAATACTAACAACCAGCCGGGAGCCACTGCAGTGTGCTGATATGAAACACTGGCTGAAAATGGGAAAGGCATCCTCCTATCTCCCTATCGGGCATGGTTTTGTTTTGCAAGTCGCACATCAAAGACCTTTTAAGATGAGGAAGATTTACCTCAGATAACCGCTTACAGTCTTATTATATCTCCTGGTTGCACCCAATCTGAGTGCATGTGCATGCACAGGAGAGAATGAAATTGCCAGCATTTATAAATTCATGTGTTGCTCAGGTCCTCCCTTGCTAAAAAAATAAATAAATAAAAAATACACTGTGGTACCTGCTCATACATTTTGTACCAAATATTCACTTCACATTGACTGTGTAGTCATTGCAGACCATGAGACATTAAGATGTGCTGTAATGTGTTTTCATTTGGTGTCTGGCTGCCTCCCTAGACGGGATATCAGAGCGGAGTGGCTGACTCCCAGCCTGCTTATGAAGTACAGCGGCTGCCTCTCAGGACTGAATATCACAGACAAAGTGACTTGGCTCTTTCAGTGTGAGACCCTCATTTGAACTCTGGGCCTTGGAGAGATGGCTTGCATACGATTCCAGGAGCCTCATTTATAAAAGGCTCTTATGCGCAATTTTTATGCTAACGAGTAAATTCAAGCCAAAGTAGTGACTTGTAAAAAATTATTTTGGGGCTGTTGATTTTCTTCCATTTCATTTATTTATTTATTTTAAATCTCTCTGTTTGAAATGGTCACATGATTGAGCCTGTAATCAAGTCAAGGAACATTTTTTTTAAATGAAGGCCTCAGTGTGCTGCCACATTGTGAAGAGGGTGGGTGAAAGGCAAACAGAATTGACTGATTTATAAAATGTTTTTGATAATGGCCAACAATCATATGCCACTTGAGTCGGAGAGATCTTCAAATACACATCTAAAAAATCAGCAAGGATAAACACAATAAAAGCTACACGGGCGACTTTCCTTGTTGTGAAATAGGGCTGGACCGATTAACCAATTCAAATCAATACACAGGGCTTAATGTCTTTGATGTGGCTACATCAATACAAAGCTTGTATTGGGCCAAAGTTTGGAGTGAATCACACTTAAATTGACACATGGATCTCTCAATCCAGAAAGCAAAGTACGAAAGGACTATCTTTTCTTTTCTTTTGATTATGTCTTTCTGCACCTACCATAATAATGTCATTTTCTCTCCCTCCGAGTCCATATGCGTGTGTCTACCAGTGTTGTCAAGTCACACACTCCCGTTTTTCGGCTGGGCCGCAACAGCAGGGCCAGCCCTACAAACGCGAATGTCTGTTTCTGACTGATGGACTGAGTGATGAAGTTGCACCATTGGTCAGCCACATGTTGGAGTTTCCCCATCGGCAGTTGTTCTTTTAAAATGAATGGGTGCAAACAGTTTCCTATTACGTCTTTAGGGGGCGCCTTTTAAACAAGGTCGACATAGGTGAATAGCGATTTGGGTTAAATGCTTGTCATGAAGAACCAATTACATATTTTGTTGCATCTGGATTAAACTAAGAAATTCTTACAGATTTTACAATTTTTGCATGCTTATTTGTGAAGATATACTCAACATTTATAGGCTTCTTTCCCACACCAGCAGCCATATTTCCTCAAATCGTGGATATTATTTATTAGTTGTTTAGCTCTTCTGGCCACAAGACCTTTATTGGAGGCAGACTTGGATTTGCGTGAGGCCTTTCTTTCTAATTCCCTTGACAAGTATATCTGCTTGTCTTTTTTATGAAGTCACCTTGTTTTCTGATCAGCGTCCACTTTCTGAGCTGACCAGGAGAGGGGGAAGTGCTGGCTCTCAATGCACTTATTTTTCCCCCTCTCCCGGTCATTTCTTATTCCCCTCTTCCATTTTTTTTTATCCCCGGCTACTGACTGCAGCTCATTCCAAATTTATTGCATGCTAAGAATGGAATATATATACTTGGTCCAGCCATATACTGGGATTTTAACCTAGTCTTTCAAGAATGCTGCAAATATGACACTGAATACCTAGAAATTGGGTGTATATAGTAAATATAGGAAGCTTGAAAAAGACAAGGCCATATGCAGAACTTGCTGCGCAGCTGCAAAATATGCAGGTTGCAGTATTGACCTGGCGACCCAGTCTGAGAGACGACCCCTCTTCACCTTCAGCCAGCGGTAATGCAGGTGACGATAAAGGCACTGAAATGTGCCTCAACTCTCCTCTTGCCAAGAACCGCACAGTCAAAATCAATTACTGAAGCAATCGCATATGTAAACACAGCAGCAAGGCATTATTAATAAATGATGGCCTGCTTGAAATGATTATTTTGACTTGACTGATTTTTTTTTTTTTAACATCAACAAATGAGATTCCAAATGGGATGCTGTCACATCAAAATGTGAAGCAGTCCATTTTATGCACATGTCTAATAGGGCTGGGACGATGTGCTTATCTTCTAGTTCAAGACTATCATGATACTTGGGTGCAGATTCAATATGTATCGTGATTCTTAGGTATTTTGATTCGATATTATGATTTATTGTGATTTTTGTTTGCTTTTTTATGACCAAGCTAGAAAAAGTTGAATCATGCACCTCTAGAGACTGCATATCATGAGTCATATTTCCAAAAACGATGCACATCACGTCAGTCTTGTTAAGTTTTATTTAAGCAGCATCATTGCTATACCGCATATTAAAGTGGTAATTAAAATTTACATGTGCAATAGAATGCATAAAAAATACAAACTTTTTAAAGTAAACTGCTCATCAATATTCTATCATGATTCTTGGATGTCACTTTGATGAAAAAATCGTAAAAAAAAAAAAAAAAAAAAAAGGAGAGCAAAAAAA